>JANUHK010000110.1:0-145644 GCA_026319125.1 Colletotrichum noveboracense
TAATATCACTAGGCTTAGCCTCTAACGCCTAACTTCGCGTTAGAGTTACTCTTTTCCCAAGCTCTCTTCAGCTTCAGAGCTTCCTAGCTCCTCTATAGCATTACTATCGCTGCTCTCCTCTCACCTCTTAGCTTTCTCAACCTTCTTAACCTTCTTAGGCCCTAAACATCTTAGCTTAGGGCACTATATAGCAATATAGCTGATCTTATTGCAGTTATAGTATTTGCAGTTATCTTTCTAGGGCCTTAGGTTATCTTCTGATGAGGAAGAGTTGCTGCAGTAGCACTATGACTTTGCAGCTCTTCTGGGCTCCTTAGTCCAGCTAACTCCAGCCATGAAGGTATCTCCATCAGCATCTCAGTGTCATCGTCGTTCATGATATTCCTAGTAGGTCCTACTATCTAGCCCTAACCCTATTATCATAAGGACCTAGGTGTATTCTAGGTAGGTTTTCAGGGGATCAATTACACTAATTAGATGGTCCCACAGAGTGGAGTTCAGGGCTCCTTTCAGATAGTTGATTCTAACTGCATCTGCCCAGTATCCTCCTCCACCTTCTGCTAAATCCTTCTCAAACTTTAGGAGGAATATAGCAAAGCTTTCGTTTTCCTTCTATCAGATAGTATGTAGCCTATCTAGTACCTTAGATTCTGCATTAGGATCTCCATAGCGAGTCTCAAGGTATTATATAAACTGATCAGAGGATTCCACTCCATCTGCTCCACCTTAAGCGTAGTAAGGTGACGCCATTATTTAAGCTATGCCTTCTAGCCTTATGTAGATATATGCAAATATATCAGCATCACAGTCAAAAGCCTCCCTATCTCTTCATATCTTTCCCTTTATCTCTAGGAACTAATATTAGAAATCTTTATATATACTGCTAAACTTTAGTAGGTTTAGTATTTAATATTTCCTCCACCCTCTAGCTGCTATCGTTATACTATTACTTATTACCTATATAGTTATATCAGCTGTAGATAAGGTTGGTATGCTGCTTGCAAGCAGCAAAGGGGTTGCTCTATCCGTTAATATAAGCCTATTCAGAGCTATTAAGAGCTGCGTCATCTAGGCTATCTGCTAGGCTATCTAGTCCTAAAGAGGACAGACGCTTACGTTAACCGCTTCGTTGATCCAGCGATCAATCTCAGCATTCATCGCATCGTTTACGCTACCCTCTGGCGGATCCATCATGCCGCTCTCGTGAGGTTCCATATAGCGTCTTCTCGTTACGCTACCCTTTAGCGAATCGTCGTGTTGCTCTCATGAGGTTCTATATAACGTCTTCTCGTTTGCACTACCCTCTAGTAAATCATTATATCGCTCTCGTGAGGTTTCATATAGCGTCTTTTGTTGTTAAGCTTAGAATATATAAGGGGCTGGCCCCTAGGCTTGTTCAACATAGAGGTGCTGTCGATTAACTATTCTAAGCTGAAGAAGGAAGAAAGGACTTTATAGGGATAGGCGCCTAGCAGCGGTGAAGCATACTGGGGCTAGGTGGTGTGCTACAGCAGAATAGTGGATCCGGCGGAGCCGGATCTCGGTAGCTGCTCCGGCAAAGCCGGAGATCTCGGCCGGGCTCTAGCCCGTGACAGCTTGTCTGTTCGGCTCGCTTATCATGTACGTTATAACTAAAGTAATACTTATTAAAGTATTATATATAAATAGTATAATAAACTTATAAACCTTAATATAATAACTAAACTAATTAATAAGAAACTTTAAAACTTTAAGTATTATGATATAACTAATAAAGATATATTACTAAGGATTATAAATAACCTAAAAAGCTTTTATAAAAGCTAGTAAATAAATAACCTTAATAAGTTAATATAATCTCTAAAAACTCCTATATATCTTTATTATAAACTAAATATTATAATAATAACTATTAAGTCTATTTTAAAGATAAAAAAATATTAAAATGCTATTTTAGAAATAATAACCTTAAATAGTTTAGATATAGTATAACTACTTTAGATATTTACTTTAAAACTATCTTAATACTATATATTAATAGTAATAAGATTATAAAAAAACTAAGAGAATAACTTAATAAAATACTATAGATTTAATAATTGAAACTTATTAATTCTTTTTTAATAATAAATTAAAAACTTAAAAAGTAAATTAAAGAAGAATCTAATAAAAAACTAGAATATTAATATAATTTCTTAATAAAGTAATAACTCTTTAATATAACTAATAACTAAACTTTTAGAAAAAGTAAAAGTTTATTTTATAATTTAAATAAACTTTATAATATTACTTATTAACATATTTAGATAGAGATTACTTATAAGTTTATTTTTAGTATAAATAATATTAGTTCTAAAGAAGAATCTAAAAATAAGCTTAAAGAAGTTAAAACTTATTTAATTAACTTTATATTTAGTTAATAAATAGTATATATATTTTTATGAAAACTTAGAAACTTTAATAAATATAAAAGTGTCTTAAGTTATTTCTAAAAATCACTTATACTTTAGATTATTTAATTGTAAATATTACTACTTTTTTTTAAATATAATATTTCTATTTTTAGTATAAAATATATATAAAAGAGAAATAGAAATATTCGTTAGGGTCGCAAATGACGAATTGGCGTGAAGGCTAGGAATATGGGAGAGAGAAACAATAGAGACATCCCTGGCGTTGCAGCTTTGGCTACTGGCGGCTTGAGAGGGGTTGAGTTGCAGGAGCTGACGAGCAGATCATAGGCGACGTTTCCCCTGCCCTGAAAAAAAAGTGCAGAACCCCTGAAAGTTCCATGGTCACGGATAGCACTTCAGAGCGGTCGGAAACCAGAGACTCAAAGTTAATAAGCAACAGAGAAGCGAAAGAGTCCTGGTTCGAGATGGTTCAAGGACGCGGGGGAGGAGCCGTATATCGGGTTTTGCGGCGGCCCATCGTACTACGCGGTGCATTAGCTGCCGGCAGTAATGCACTTCCCGTTTCTCCGCGTAGAATAGAGGTTTCCAACGGACTTCAATGATCTACCCGTGCCGCTACATCGCATTAGCTTTTCCAAACCATAGGCGACGATCACTGATACGACTTACGGCCTGTGCATGCCAATCAAGCGGTGAACGGCCTTGCTATCTGTACGGGGCCACACGACGACGGCAGTGAAACGTGGACAGGAGCTAATTGCATCGCATATGTTTTGATCTTCGAGCGGAGTAATGACGACCATCTGATTGGGTGAAAGCGTCAACATGGGATGGCTGCTGCCATCTTGTGTTGCAGCACTCGGGATGAAAATGAATTAGGAAGTGAGCATCCCGAGGGCCGGGGCTTTCGTCCGGCCCGAGCCCCGATAGAATCGGGCGTCGGATTGGTTCCCCACCGATTACTCACGATTTCTCAACGGCAATCGACCCCTGATAGATGGCCTTGGAGTAAATGCGGCTGATACAACTTTATTTTGTGGTCGTTGACAATGAGTACATAGAGCAGCCATCACCGTTTGAATATTTCGTCCCAATCCGCTGTGCTAAGCTGTATGTCTTGCTCAGAGGACTTCTCAGTGTCAGCGGCAAGACCAAAGTAAATCACGATGAAGTTCATTCTAGGCAGTATCATTCCGTCTTCGCTAGGGTTCGGTTCCCTTGCAGCCATCCTCGTAAGTTCATTTGCCCAAACTTCACAGACCTTGCACTCACAATCTGGCACCCAAGCTTCTGGTGTATGGCGCGTCGGTAGTCGTATACAACCTCTTCTTCCACCCATTGCGTCGGTTCCCTGGCCCTAAGTTGTGGGCGGCTACACCCCTCCCTGCTGCGCTCAGTGTTCTCCGCGGGCTCTCTCACGTCAAGATTCTTGAACTCCACAAGCGCTATGGCGATATTGTCCGAGTACGGCCCAACGAACTAGCGTTTGCACACTCAGATGTGTGGAAGGATGTCTGCGGACATTTGAAGCGCGATCAGGAGGAAAATGGCAAGGATCCCAAGTACGGCAATGAGGACTTGGATAAAAGTCTGATCTCAGCTTCACGCGAACGACACGGGCCAATGCGACGTTTGCTATCTCACGGGTTCTCGGCTCGTGCCATGGCTGAGCAGCAACCACTCATCAACACCTATGTCGATCTTTTCATGGAACGGCTCCGGGAGCACGGAGAGAATGGGTCGCGGCCTATCGATGCATCGAAATGGTTCGAATGGACAACATTTGACATCATTGGAGATTTGGCGTTCGGCGAATCTTTCGGCTGTCTGCGCACTTCCGCGTCCCATCCATGGGTCGAAAGCTTTTTTGACTCGATGAAGATCATCCTTGCTATCCAGGCGATCAGCGACTTGCCTTTCTTCTCGATCCTGGCACCTCTGTACTTCATGCTTTTCATACCGAAGAATGTCGCTACCCAACGCCGAACGAGCCAGCAATTTGCTGAGGAAAGCTTGAAGAAGAGACTTAGTCTGGGTACTGACCGACCCGACTTCGTACAAGCGATGCTTAAAGGCGGCAAAGAGCATGTGAGTAACCTCCCTAGCTGAGACGTCCAGTACTTCTTTCCCACTAACACCATCGACCCAGACCTTGACGCCGATTGAATTGCGAGACAACAGCGTTCTCCTTACTACGGCCGGTTCTGAGACCACAGCCACAACACTCGCTGCAACGACATACTTCCTCGCCACTCATCCTGAAGCACTTCAGAAGTTGAATGATGAGGTCCGGTCAGCTTTCAAGAGCGAAGATGAGATCGACGTCAACAGTGTCCAGAACCTGCCCTACATGCTCGGTGTTCTGAAGGAAGCTATGCGCGTCCATCCAGCTGTAGCCATTTCCCTGCCACGATCAACTCCTCGCAGTGGAGCGCAGGTCGCAGGAGAACATATCCCCGGAGGCGTGAGTTTTGTGCAGCTGATTTGCAATTTGATGCGGGTCATTTACTGACAAGTCGTAGACGACTTTGGGTATCTGGCAATACGCCCTCTATCACGACCCGACCAAGTTTCTTTGCCCCGACTCCTTCATTCCTGAGCGATGGTTGGACGACAAACGCTTTGAAAATGACGCTAAACACATGCACCAACCTTTTTCATACGGTCCTCGGAACTGTCTGGGCATGAAGTAAGTGTTGCTAAGACAGCCAGTTAGCCTGCGGGCTACCTTGATCCATGCTTCGGTTTGCTGACTCTCTTCTTCTCTCTTTAGTCTTGCTTACGCTGAGATGCGTTTAATTCTTGCTCGCATTATTTGGAATTTCGACCTGGACCTCGAGCCTCAAAGCCGGGAATGGGCGGCGAATCAGAAGGTGTTCTTCTTTTGGGACAAGCCGCCTTTGTGGACATACTTCAAGCCCAGACGGTCTTAGAATGCAACCAAACGCCCAAGTTGTCGAACTAAAAGAATATTGTATGGTACCTTATCTAACATAGAATGTTTGACATTTTTCACACACTACTGTATCGCTAGCTAGTCGGCTGGGTTCGAGTTGACATAGAAGCACACGTGGATAGATGTTTCCAGAAATGAAGCCGGGGAAATTGGATTGAAGACGTAAAGTCATTTCGCGATCGCCGGCTGTCTTCGGGAACATGCCATACTATCCGATTACAGCTCACGTCAGTGGTGGTAGTCAAGAGTCGGCGCGATGCTTATTCGAGAGCACATATACGTCTTAGGTTAAATGAAATCGACAATTGCCAGCACTTGTGTTCCAAGCCAATTCCGCGAAGTCCAATGGTTCTCGAAGGCCAGAAAATTATCGAGTGTTGCAATGAATGAACACACTGGAAACTGCCTGGATATTGCTGTCGCAACGCGACGTCGCTCACTGAGGGATTTGTTTTTGTCTCCATTGCTGCCTCTGTCACCGAGAGTGTCCTTATCAGCACAACCAACGGATCGTTTCGAGCATACGCTGAAACCTATTTCAGTACACAGAAAATCAAATCGCGTAGACGAAGGAAATGGTAGGTGGTCTTTCATATAATTCCTCTAAAATGCTTCCTGATAGTCCTGCAAAGTCGGATTATGATGATATGTATGAATCTAGTTACCGGACAGGCAAGCGCGTACGTGTATGAGTACAGGTGCGTTCCTATTCTATTACTGCCGATAATTTTGTCAGGATGTCTCAGGAATTACTTCACAGGATGGCCGGGTTGTTCATCATCTCAATAACTCCAGCACCCGTGGAATTGGCGTCTCCAACCCGTCCTCCAGTTGTGAGCCCGACCCATCGTGAGTACACTCTCTCACCAGGAGTTGTCGAAGTGAGTTTCTCCATGGAAAATGCGTATTTACCATCAAGCTGATTGTCGATCTCAATCTCCCAGTTTTCCACGGCTGATCCGGGTTCCAGTGGGACTGCAGTCCCAGGTCCCTGGGGACTAACTTTGACAGCCGAACAGGCAGAAATAACTGGCTTCCCATATTCAGCGAGATAAACGCTAGATGTCACATTCAACGACTCATCAAGATGATAGAAGAATACCAATGAGTATCTGCCGACGTTCGAAGCCCCAGTACCATTGGTGCAGGTTATTCTGGAAACCTGCTGTGCCCCAGTTCTGTATAGTCATGTCGTCAGAGCAAACCTCTCAACAAGGAGACTTAGAAAAATACCTGATCATGATATCCAGAGCCATAGAAAGAGAGATCCGTTCCGTTGATGGTTAGGTTGACGATGGCGTGCGAGTCTGGGATGGTGTTGGCCCAGGAGAGATACGGGGCGAAGTTAAAGGAACCTCCAGGAGTGTTGAGCCCACATGCGACGTGAGCGGGAACACGGGAGCGCATGGTGATCTTTCCCGATATACCAACTTGTGGCAGGTCTAGCGTGAGATGATACACTCCCAGGTCAGAAGATCCAAACCAAGTCATCGCTCCATCATCCACAACGCCTTGCGACCCATCACCGACAGTGCTCAGCTGAAGGTCTCCAACGGGAATGGGGGTGAAAGGAAATAAAGTTCCGTTGGGCCAAAGAATCTGGAGTAGGACTGCGCTCGACTCGGGAAACCACCCCGGGTAGAGCTGCGCGACGAGGAGGGCATCTGCGTTATGAGACACGGCGTCAAAATACCACCACTGGTAAGCCGACCCATTATTGACCGCGATGTGAGGACCATCAAATGCTGAAAGGCCAATAATGCTGTCCGCTGCTGTGGTGCCATTGAACTGCCCCGTAGGTATGACATATGTTTGGGGCTGTATGGAGGCAATGGCCAGTCCGCTCAGCATCGAAAGACACAGTGCAGTGGTTTTCATATTGATAGGGTTCTGAAATGCAGACGGAAAAGAACCAAGTTGAAAGACGTTGGCGAAAGACGTTGATGGTGCTTTTGTGAAATGCGTTTAGCCCTGGATTGAAAAAACTCAGCTGATGTAGATTTCACCAACTGCAAGCAAGCATTGGAATATCCATGAGCTTTTATATGCTCGATGTAGCCGAAGTTCGGGCTCTGGAATCGGGTAAAACCCACTTGCGGACGAGCACGAACATCCGCAACGCCGCTCGTTGATATGACATTACGAACGACGTCGTCTGCGACCCCTCAGCTCATTGGAGACACCCATGGTCGTATTATGGAGCTCGGGAAATCGATGTGGCTGAGCCCAAATCATGCTAGCTTATAGTATGGATGAACTGGAGTGTCAGATTTGTTCCTATTCGACGTAGCCAGGGTGGGTTAGATTGCTTCGCACACCAATGCCTCTCTTTGCCCAGTTGATGCATGAATCGGCCGAACGTCGTATTGAAGATCATCTGCTATATGCAATTCATGTGATGTACGAACTGACTACTCGGGAGAGAGGAGGAATGTTCAATGTGTGCGGCAACTGGCTAAAGTCCATAAATCCATACGCTAACTGCCGATGGAAACCCAATGTTTGCGGAAAACGCAATGTATTTCTTGATACTCAAGGCCATTGAACTTCACTGTCAGCCAATAAAGACGGCACGAAATTGCGCTGGCTTTGTTTTCCATCTCCTGTTTCTGACGTGCAATCGTGCTATGCCTCAACATTATGCAGTTTTTTGTTTCCCGTATTACAAGGCGGCTCCGCGCTGGTGCTTTGTGAAATGCTACCTCCACCAAGTTTAAACAACAGACTGCTTCACAACATGTTCACTGTCAACTAGTTGTGCGCACTTCCATTGCCATCAACCGGAGTCCGATGATGATGAAATCTTGTCATTATAAGAGTGCGACTTCTCAGAAAGCAGTTGGTTGATTATTCGGCTAGCCAGAAAGCAGTAAATTTCGTCCGAAGCTCGGGTAATATTCCACACGCATGACGATTTGGATTGGTCTTCCCGAAGATAGCTTGCTTCGCCGCAACGCAGCCTCTGTACAAGGATACTCAACTAAGCGACACTGACTAACCTGAACCAGATTTCCTTTTCGAGAAGGTCGGGACATTTGCATGCTGATACAACGATTCCAGCAGATTTGCTAGTGCGACCGCGAATAATTTCTATTTCGTCACGAGAACGCCCGCACTCACGGCTAACTATTGACTCTCAGAGACTGCCTATTTTTCCTGTGCTAGAGTGACTTCTTTTCCTGTAGTTGCGTTCTCTACCTTACTGTCGTTGTTATCGTCGTCGCTGTCTTCGATAAGAGTACATCATCAAGTACACAGGAAACGTAGGCGGTCTCGACCCTTATCTGTAGGCCTGGCCGGAACCACTGTCAGCACACTGCTGTGCCGCAAGGCAACATGGCACGCGTCACGGAACACGAAGTTCAGGAGTAAGGTCTCAGAGGTTGATAAGAATTGCGTGGCCTGCACTGGTCTTTTTATTTTATTTGACCACTGTTCTAAAACATCACAGAATTGGACTTAGTAGCGATGTCCTGTCCGTCGCTGAGCGACCAGTCTTTCGGACCCCGCGTCCATCCAGAATGTCGTTCCTTCGACTTCACTCTGCAGTTTGAGGACATCCTTTTTGCCTGCATTCCGTCCGCTGTGTTTATCCTCATCGCACCAACGCGAGTCGTCCATTTGCTTCGTCAACCGACCGCCTTCGCAGTCCGTTCTTGGCTTCTGCTTGCCAAACTAGTATGTGTCTTCCACGTCTCGCGCTTGCGCACCGGTCCATCACCACCGTCACTTGCTTAATTGTTTTCAAAGTTGGTCCTAGCCGCACTTCTGGCTTCGCATATCGCCTTTCTAGTCCTGCGATCGCAAACCCCCAATTTCCAGACGTCTGCATCGGTCGCCGCCGATGTTTTGATTCTTATCGCCATCCTCAGCATCGTTCCAATTTCTCTCCTGACTCATCAACGCTCGCCTCGACCGTCAACTTTACTCAGCATCTATCTTTCCGCGTCAACAATACTTGGTACTGCGCGTGTCCGAACAACATGGCTAATAGATCAACGAGGCCCTATCCCGGCTCTCGCGACTGCTGTTTTGGTGTTGACGACCGCGTTCCTCATTCTGGAGTCGATCGAATCGAAGAAAAGACAGTCAGAGCCCGAGATATCGTACAGCAAACTCCCAACTCCTGAACAGACCAGCGGCTTCTGGGCGAGAACTTGTTTTTGGTGGCTGGCACATACCTTCTCACTTGGATACTCCAGAGTGCTTTCTCTCGTCGATTTGCCCAAACTTGATATCGTTTTGGAAAGCCGCCATCTGCACCACGATCTGTCTATAGCTTGGAACAGCAGTAAGTGATATTAACCTTCAGCTGTCATCTGACCCGAAAACTTCTATAAACTTGCTAAGCCATGAACCCAGATGACCAGCAGAGCAAGAACAGTCTACTGCGAGCGTGCATCAAGAGTTATATCTTGTCCTTTCTTTCTCCAGTCATACCGCGACTATGTCTCTCAGTGTTCACGTTCGCCCAGCCATTTCTCATCAACATCACTGTGAGCTTCGTTGGCCAAGAGAAGCCTGATGCCAACTTCGTTAAAGGGCCTATCAGCGCATGGGCTCTGGTTTACCTGGGCATCGCTGTCAGCAACTCGATATTCCAATATCACAATTTGCGCTTCACAACGAGATTACGCGGAGGACTGGTTGCACTCATTTATCAGCAGGCAATCAACACTCGAGAGGCTGACACGGGCGACATAACTGCAGTTGCTCTTATGGGCACTGACGTAGAGCGCATTCACATGTCAATGTCTGTGTTTCACTTGCTCTGGAGCTCATTGCTTGATATCATCATTGCAAGCTGGCTTCTGGGGCTTCAGCTCTCACTTGCGTGCCTTGCTCCTATCATACTGGTTCTTGGTGAGTAAACAGAACCATTCGGTTTTCAACCCAGCAGTGCTGACCAATAGGGCTCAGTCTTCATTGCCGCGATGTCCAAGGTCTCGGTGGCCACCAACACAGCTCAAAAGCACTGGATTGAAAAGATACAAGAGCGCCTTCGAGTGACCACAACAATGCTCAGTGAGATGAAAGCTGTGAAGATGCTAGGACTCACTCAAGTCATGTCGAACATGGTCCAGAATCACCGCACCGACGAAATCGAGACGTCGAAGTCTTTCAGGAAGTTGTTGGTAGCGACATTATTGCTTTGTAAGACTCACACACCCTTTTTCAGTATTTATCGCTAACCCGAAAGCTTAGCCCTGAGCCCAATCAATCTTGCCCCTATCGTGACCTTCGGTATCTACGTCATCATCTCCGTCTACTGGAAGAACGATACCCTGTTGCCGGCGCAGGCATTCACGTCAATTGCTTTAATATCTTTGCTAACTACACCGGTCGTTGCCTTCATTCAGATCTTGCCCATGGTCGTTCAATCGTTATCCTGCTTCGATCGCATCCAAGATTTCTGTAATTACAGCTCTCCAAAAAAGACCGAAGATCAGCCTGTCAACCCATCTTCCTCAAATTCACATACAGCCTTGCCAGCGAGGAAAGAGCCTACAGAGCTACCGCAGTCCAGCCATCCCTCTCAAGAACCTACTTTGTCTTTCAGCGGTGAAAGCTTTGGTTGGAAGGAAGAGCAGAGTTTACTTCATGAAATCAACGTTCAAATCCAGCCCAATACTGTCACGACCATAGTGGGGCCCGTTGGAAGCGGAAAGTCAAATCTTCTCAGCGCCATGCTGGGCAACATGATCAGAACATCGCCGATAATGACGAACAGATGTGGAAATTAAATAGGCTGCAGTGAAGAGATCGCATACTGCTCGCAAACTCCATGGCTAGAGAACGGAACAATTCGACAGAACATTCTCGGTGTCTCGGCCTACGAAGATAAATGGTATGACACCGTTGCGCTTGCATGCGGGCTTGAACCCGATTTTCAAGCCTTGAAGATGGGTGACTTGACTCTTGTTGGCAGTCAAGGCGGCAACCTCAGCGGCGGCCAAAAGCAGCGCATAGTGAGTATTATTGACAGAAAAGGACCTAATATTTTGGCCTGCCGCTGGTCATGCGCTAACATTTGGCATCTAGGCTTTGGCAAGGGCAGTCTATGCTCGAAAGCGCATCGTTATTCTGGACGACATCTTCAGTGGGATGGATGCCCGCACTGCGCATCATGTCTCAACCTGTTTGATCGGACGTGACGGACTTCTACGGAGACAGGGCGCGTCCGTAATTATTGCAACTCACAGCCGTAGGTCCCTTTGTCCGTGTAGTGCAGCAGACTCTAACAGGCATCTAGACAGGATCATGGGCCTAGCCAATAGCATAATCTCGCTGAACGCTGGCAGAGTGCAAGAAATAGGCAGCCCCATGGACCTGGTGCGAGGTCAAGGCTACGTCAGCAAGCTCGGGTTCATGTCATCCCCTGAAGAAGATGTTGCCAATGATTCCGCATCCTCTGTTGAGCCTGAGGTTTCTGAGAAGCACCAGGGAGAAACATCTGAAATGGAGAATCCCAAACAACAAAAGCACACGGATGTCAGACGGAAGAACGGCGAGAAGGCAGTTTACCTTTACTACCTGAAGAGTGCAGGCTGGAAGGCTATTGTCATGTACACAGCAGCTGTCACATCTTGGTCTTTCTTTTCGGAATTCTCCAGTAAGCCTTCTTGAAACAACACAGCTAGACACGATGCACACAGAAGCTGACTCATGGCACTTAGCCGTTTGGGTCAAATGGTGGTCCGAGTCAAATTCTTCCAACGCAAACCAGGACGTCGGATATTTCATGGGTATCTATGCCTTGTTCGGGGTTTTGGGAACACTTAGTTCCTCAATCGCCGCCTGGTTCGCATTCATCGACATCATATCTAACACAGCATTGAAATTGCATTCAGACCTTCTTCAGACTACTGTTTCGTAAGTCAGCCTTTTCGCAATTCTCATGGCTATGTATGCGGCTACTAATTTCGCGGGTACAGCGCAACATTTGCTTTCTTCTCCAAGATAGACAATGGAGAGCTATTGAACAGGTGAGAGTTCACTGGCTAGATCGGTCTTTGGCAGTACCTGACGTATTCGCAGATTTAGTGAGGATATGCAGCTGCTGGATATGGACTTACCATCGAACTTGTTAAACTACACATCAAGTGAGTATCGGCGACACCTTTCACAGAAGCCGTCAACTAACAATAGGTTCTCGTAGCCGGCGTTACAATACTTGCTAAGGTTATCATCCTGGTCGTATTCTCCCAGTATCTTGGAGTTACCCTACCATTCCTCTGCGCCATCCTCTACTTTCTGCAACGCTTTTATCTCCAGACATCGCGACAAGTCCGTCTCCTCGGTATTGAGGCGAAAGCACCTCTTTACACCCACTTTTCCGAGTCGGTGGCTGGAGTTGCTACGATTCGGGCCTTTAGGTGGCAGGAACAGTACCAAGAGCGCAATTACGAGCATGTTGATGAATCGCAGAGACCCAGCTACACCCAGGGCTGTATTCAGGCGTGGCTCACGTTTGTTCTCAACCTGATCGTAGCCGTCCTAGCAGTGATTCTGGTTGTCATTGTCGTAACGTGGCACCACAAGTTTAGCGCTGGAAGCGTCGGTGTCAGCCTCGTCATGATCATTGGATTCAGCGAGGTGTTGGCTCGTCTCATTCAAAGCTGGACAAAGCTGGAGTCCAGCATCGGTGCGGTCGCTAGAGTGAGACGATTCGTCTCGGACACCGAAACTGAGTCGGCGGCTGGAAGATGGACACCGCCAGTGAACTGGCCGCAAACCGGAGCTGTGACATTTTCGGACGTTGTGGCGTCTTATGGGTAAGAACTACTTGTAACCTCTTGACTCGATTTGATGGAATGGTACAGCTAATCCCTTGGTAGGTCTGACGCTTCACCTGTTCTCAAGAAACTGTCGCTGGCTATCGGAGGCGGCCAGCATGTAGCGATTTGCGGCCGGTCTGGAAGTGGCAAAACCTCCTTGATCATGACTTTGCTGCAAATGACAGACATGAAAGAAGGGAGGATCGACATTGACGGGGTTAATGTCACGACCCTACTGCAATCCGAGCTCCGCGCATCCATCAACGTCATTCCCCAGGATCCATTCTTGATGCCTGGGACCATTCGCTTCAACCTCAACCCTTACGGAAATAGTCTAGATGACGACAGGTTCGTTGAAGCACTTGAAAGAGTTGGCGTTTGGTCACTCGTGCAAGATCAGGGTGGTTTGGATACAGAAATGAACGTCAACGCGTGGTCAGCTGGCCAGAAGCAACTTCTCTGCTTGGCCAGAGCCATGCTACGACAATCAAAAATTTGGATATTGGATGAGGCAATGAGCAGGTAAGTGCTCTGACGAGAAAATTGTTACCATACAGTTACTGACATTTCCTCAAGTGTGGACAGTGAGACCGAGGCAATCATGCAGAATATCGTTGATTCTGACTTCAGGGACTGCACAGTTCTTGCCGTAATGCACAGGCTCAAGCATGTCACCCACTACGACAAGGTTGCCCTGTTGGGAGATGGAAAACTTCTCGAGTTTGATACCCCGGAATCTCTGATCTCCGGAGAGACTCAGTTTGCTGAGATGTTCAAGATGAAAGCAAACTAACATAGTCTCGGTAAACTTAGCTATGTCTTTATGGCAGGACTCTCGTTTGTTGTACTGAATTGAACCATATACTTCGCGGAGTCTCAGTCTGTTGTGAACAAACCCTGCCCAGAATGAGGTAGAGGACTGAATTATTCCTACGTAGGCCAGTGATCCGGATCAAACCTTGGCCTCCCGTGTTTCGTAGTGCTCCTGCTCAACTACTGGTACGTCTTCTGTGAGGCGGCGAGTTTTTGTCTCCCTTCTGCTTAGATAAAGTATGAGGAGAATCATGAATAGTTGTGCAACGGTCGTGCCTAGACTACTGCGGAACCCAAGTATCCATCGCGGGGCACCTGTCGCTGGGAAAAGCGCGACTTGTGCTCCAGCCATGATACCCTGCCCTATTTCGTTCATGCTTGCCGTTACTACTGCGCGCTCCTCTGCAACGTTTGACATGATAGTGGTGGCCCAGCCCATCCCCATGGGAGACAGTGCTGTGTACAAACGTTAGAGTCTCGCGGCGGAACGATGTTGAGGAAGAACTTACGAGCAATAAATCCTTGCAGCATGAAGGCGGCTAGCCTACCGCTCTCGCCCACGTCCCAAACGTTAAGTAGGATCATTCCAACGAACACGGGGATTGTTGTTACGAAGGCGGGAATCCAAAACTCGCCGAGTCGGTCCGCCGCTACTCCGGCAATGAGGGCAGCAACTATCATAATTGCAGACGTGATTGTCGGCAGGGTGTTGACCTGAACGATAGAGTAGAGCTTTGGGCTGTTCGCACGGAGATAGAGGGAAAACGGCTGTCCTCCAGGAACGAAGTTCATGTCAAACAGGGTCCACAGGGTGACGAACGCATAGAAATGCCACCGGCCAAGCACCCGCTTGAAAATGCTTGCTGATAGCTGGAGCTGAGGTGGGGTACTTGAGCCTGCTACTCTCTTCTGTGCAATCTTGAAGTCGGCATCCGTAAGAGTGAAGGGCTTCTTGCGAGATGGAACATCGGGGAAGATGATGAAACCACTGTGAGAGATCAGTACGTGAGATAGCAGCCAAAGTCAGATGCTGCTCTTACAAGAATGCGATTCCGAGGGTAATAATGCCGTCGATAATGAAAAGCCACCTATGTTGGTCGTTAGCATGAGTATCTCCTCTGCAGAAGAAACCCTCTGGTTGCATCCCTCCACCCTGGCATCCCATGTACTCTGCTGAGGTTTGTATACGCAGCTGCCTGCAGATAGCCGGCGAACATCGTTCCCAATGGCGACGAAATGAAGAATAGGGCGATTCTTCGTGCCACTTCAGTTTTCTTGTACCACGAACCAATCACGTAGATTGTCCCAGTGAAGGAGCAGCATTCGAAGAGTCCAACGAAGAAGCGTAGAGCATATATGGCCTCGACGTTCTTGACAAACGCTAAACCCAGCGTCGCGAGTCCCTAACCAAGCTCTAGCGAAGGTAGAACGAGATTTGCGGGGTATCTTGTGAGGAAATAACACGCCGGAATCATAGCGCCGCAGTAAGATGCCCAGAAGGTCGCGGTGATGTAGTTCAGCTCGTTGCCCCACATCCTAATTTCTTCCCTCATCCCACTGGTGATCAAAAGTCAGAGCGTTTTCATACCGATGAAGCATTGGTATGAGCTTACCTCACGTAGGCATTAGTTAGAGATTGCTGATCCAGATACTTGGTGAAGAACGATAGACAGCCGAATATGAGGATCGATAGGTCCAACTTCAATACCACTAGCTTTTCCTCGCCTGGCATGTCGGACGGATACCATCCGATCAGACTCATAAAGCGAATCCATAGGTTCTCCTTCAGTGGTCTGGATATGTCAGAGTCACTGCCTGCAGAGCGTTCGGCGATAGACTCTGAGCCATTTGCCGGACGCTGTCCATCGTAAACCGCCATGGTCACTTTGCAGCTTCTTTGTGAGGATCGAAAGACGGCAGGATAAGTCCTTCTCGACGAAGTTCAAGATTTCGGGATTTTCTTATGTATCGCTGTATATACCTATGTTGCAGGGCCCTGTGATCACGCAAACACGTCGCAGTATGACAGTAGCCGGAACCGCACCGGCATACGGACTATGCTACTCCGCAGGTATTCCAATGGTGTGCAGCGAGCTTTCACGTCAACCAATACCATGACCCGACAACGATCGATGTCGGGCACTTTCCGACGACTCTCACTCAAAGATCGAATTCATCAATCCACTTTCAAGAAGGTCTAAGGTTTGGCCTTTCTTCGCAGACTCCACGGCCGTGTCGATGATGCGCTGGGCGGTGAAACAGAGCATGGGATCTAGGGGCCCGGTGACCGGTATGCCGTTCTTCTTGCAGTGGAGAACATACTCAACCGGATTGCGGTATGGACTTTGCAAAACGTCAGCAGGGATGCTGGTGACCTCACGCCGGACCTTGCTCTGGACGCCTACGTGCGGATCATAGTCGTAGCTCGAAATCGTGCCCTCGGTACCGACCACCACGAACCCGCACCTGGGCTGTGGCAGGATGGTCCAAGGGTCTGTGAAGGTGCCCCAGCGGGTCTCAAACTTCGACAGCCCTGTGGTGTACTGGCAAATGGTGATAGAGTGCTCGTCGACCTCGATACCCTCGCCGGCGGACGTCACGGTGGTCACCTTCAGGGGCGCGCGTCCGTCCATGAACCACGTCCCCAGAGTCGCCCCATACCAGAGATAGTCCAGCAGCGATCCGCCTCCGGACTCCTTTTTGTACCACCAGGAGTCCGACTTCTTCCGCTGCACCTCATCATCAGAGACCTCAACCTTGTCGGCGAGGTGGTAGAGTGGACCGCGGTTCCCGCCGTAGTAGTGTACTTGAGTGACCTGTCCAATCATCTCCTCGTCAATCAGCCGTTTCGTCGTAACGTGAGCCGGGAACCATCTTGAAGGCCAGTTGATCGCAAGTCGCGTTCCGGCAGCGTCTCTGGCCTCCAGCATCCGCCTCGCGTCTCGAAGGCTAGCCGCGAACGGCTTCTCCATCAAGACATCCACCCCAAAGCTGCAGCACTCCTCGTAGGCAACGGCGTGATCCGCGGTCGCCGGGCACAGGATGACGAGGTCGGGCTTGGTCTGGCGAATGCACTCCCCCACGTCAGTAAAGACTAGTTTCGGTGCGATACCAAAAGCCGTGACTGCGTCCTTGGTGCGATCCGCCTGGCGATCGCAAATGCCCACGATATCGGCATTAGGGTGGTCGAAGGCCTTGCGCAAAAGATCGCCCATGTGCATGTGGTCGAAGTTGATTCCGACTATTCTCCAGTGCGCCATTGTGGAACTCTCCAGATCCAGGGTGTATGATAGAATGTACGTGGCAAGCAGACAGTATGGCAAACAGGGTCAAGCTGCTCGTCAGAATATGTAACCTGTCAGCTGACGTGTACAGTGCGGGAATCAGGCGCGTTTAAGTAGCCCCGTAAACAGTGGCCCGGACTGATTTGGCAGCCGTGGATGGATCAAAAGGAACGGCAACCCTGGGAATAAGGGTGATGAAGCCCTACGCAGTCGAAATTCGCATCTATAAACCGATCTAACGGTCTTCTTGTCAGCTTTGTCAAGAGGATGACTCAAAAAAAGCTTTAATTGGGAGGATAGCGACGTTAAGAGTTCGCGAGCGGTGATGCTGCCACTCAAACACACGACAGTGGCCTTGTCAGAAGGAACGAATCAATTGATCAGCATAAGATACAAAGCCTGATATTTGTAAGCGCAGTATTTTGTTAGAAGCCTATCTCCCTCTAGCAGTACCCACAGAAGTCTGTTCTGCAGTAAATATATCTTTTTGTATTAGAAACGACGAGGCGATTCAAGTACAGAAGGCTTTAAATATTTAAGAATAATCATCTCGATTTGCACGTGTAGCCGGGTCCGGTCAAAGGATTAGAACCCCTGACTTATTTTCTATGCAAATGATCGCCCGATTGCTGGCGAGATGCGAGAGGCATAAGCACTTGTGAATGCGGAAGCATTGGACAGCCCTGCATTGCGCCAGCCCCGTCGTTGACGTTTATACACTTTCGATTGACCAGAGTTAGCCTTTTTGAGAAATTACAGGTCAGGTTGGGCACCAGTGCCGAAATAATTGAGGTATGAACATGTTCCGTTACTTATAGGCTTCCTGGGAGCTGACTGCAACTCCCGGGGAAATGGCCGGATTGGCTGAAGATCATCCCTCACTGCCACGTGTCGCTCACTTGCATATGCAATGAAATTCACCTTCGTGGTAGAATGGTCAGGCTGCTGCATCCAAGAATTTTAAATACTGCGACTTTTCCATATGGACTTGTTGTGCTTATTACCATCAAGTTTGCGTCAATATCTCGTCAATCTTTTTGGTCAATGACCAAACCGAGGCCGCTATTGCATTTGGTCTGATCGTATCTCGACAGACTGTTTTCTTTCAATGCACCTTGCTACTATAACAAGGCCATGCGCTTGATCCACACCGAGACTTTGAGACTGGTGGAGTTCGTCAGAGACGCCGACATACCACCCTATGCGATATTGTCCCACACATGGGGTAGAGACGAGATAACCTTCCAGGAATGGCAGTTCCTATGGTTAACTTCAGCAAAGAGGGGTTTTAGAAAGGTTTTGTCAGCTTGTCGCCGGGCCGAATGCGATGGTCTTGACTGGCTATGGGTGGATACTGGTTGTATTGACAAAACGAGCTCTGCGGAATTAAGCGAAGCTATTAACTCGATGTTCTCCTGGTACGCAAAGTCACAGATTTGCTACGCCTATCTATCAGACGTGCCCACAGTCGACAAGGATGAGGAGATCATGCTAGAGGAATTTGGAAATAGCCTGTGGTTCACCCGTGGCTGGACCTTGCAAGAGCTTTTAGCCCCCGAACAAGTCATTTTCTACTCGGCCGACTGGATGAAGATTGGCCATCGCGCGGATCCGTTTCTCTCGAAAAGAATTCATGACGCAACTGGAATCTCCCCCTGGTTTCTCGGTAACTTCCTTGACTTACCTCCAAAAACTAGATTATCGCCATTGCGCGCGAGCGCGGCGCAAAGAATGTCATGGGTATCCAGGCGAGAAACGACCAGACCGGAGGATCATGCTTATTGCATGCTAGGACTTTTTCATATCAATATGCCACTGATCTATGGTGAGGGCACACAAGCCTTTATGAGGCTACAGGAGGAAATCATAAAATGGGATAACGATCAATCTCTGTTTTGCTGGAAGTGGAACGGCACAGTGGTACCTCGCAATTGGAACAGTTTCCTTGCCCCACATCCCGCAGTGTTCTGGGAAACAAACTCAATCGTCAGCAAACACACCAGCACCGGAGGCCTTTCGACATGCATATCAATTTATGCGATGACGAACAGTGGAATATCCATGGAACTCCCAGTTTTGTACACGAGTTCGGGTTATCTCCTAACCTTGAATGCAGGTAAAAGGCGCCCGGAGTTTATCAAACCAGCTTGGGTGCCAGTAGAAGGAAACGTTCATGACGACGTGCTTCACGTAGGACGCCAACCAGTTTCTGAGTTCCCAGTGGACCTAGAGGATTACTTAAAGGTCCCAAAAGAGCGCAGGATTGTCATTATCAAACACGATAACAGAAAGCCGATCAGTCGGATAATGAAACCCCGACAAAGATTACCAGCAATCATGCCACCAAAGTCTCCACCGAAATCCCCGAAAACGGCAGACTCGGAAGATCCAGATCAAGTCATGAGCACACGAAAGTTTGGAGTTTTTCCCGTCTTTGAGTCAGAAGAGCTGTGCAAAAGATGGAGCCGTATGTGCAGGGCAACTCGCGACTTTGGCAGATGGATGAATTGTTCCTGGATGGAGTTGAGCACTAAAAATGGCCAGACAATTGGCTCTCGCTTTTGTGAGGATGAATCTGTTGGTATATTCTTCGGCGTCAAGATTCAGCAAGATCAGGCACCCGAATGGTTTTGTCATCTCATGCCTACGAAGCATGGAATTGACGCCACGTCGGAGAAGAGAAGGCATGAGCGCTTGCAACGCAAAATTCTGCGACAAAACTATATTGTAGAAAACCTCGATACATTTGAAGGGGATTTCACGGCTGAATTTGTTGGGGAGAACTTGAAATTGCCTCCACATCTGAGAAAGGAAGAAGTTCGGCTACTGTGGATCAGCAACACAGCCGACTCCGATGTCTCTTCTTCGTCTTCGTCATACATGGGACTGCAATCCGACCCAGAGCCCATCGATCGGGGCTTTACAACTAAGCGCGCCAAATACCATCAGTCCGCTAATGAGAACGCCAAATCGGCGGATTTGGATGATCCATGGTCCGTCTGGACTACGCCTAAGGAGCGCAAGCCCACCTAGACGGTAAGCAGTATCTGTGCCCGAGCCTCTGTCCGAGCCTGTACCAGAGCTTGTTCAAAGGCCGGAGACAGGAAGTATTGTAGGGATTGACCTAGGAATGAGTTAAGCGGCTGTGCTGTCTATCCTAGACGTCAATGGTTTTACTATCAGTCGTTGATTCCAGCTACAAAAGACGAAGGGCATAGGCCGTATTTCTTTCGTTACAAATTTACAGAGCATGAGGGGTTCTGATACCAGGATTCTTTGTACTATAAAATGTTGTGTGTTATTTCTTATTGATTTGAGACTACCCATCCAGGGCCAAACAAGCGCTGTCCGTCTCCGACACACGAGATTGCCAAAGCAACCCGCGATATTAGCCTCTGTCCTCTCTCGTATTGCTACTCAGTGATCTTGAATTTCCACAGATCTTGGCTTTCTTTTTCAAAGAGACATCGGGCAATTCTAGAATCAAACCGCCTTGGATGACTTGTGATGAGTTGTGGAACCGTTCGTCATTTCAGCAGTGGGAGCTGTCTCTTCTCTGCCTGCATGATAGGTTTATTAAAGTTCAGTATAGTCAATATAGATGCAACCACAATCCTTACTCTCGTCTCAGCCCAATGCTTCCCTAAGTATACCCTCCTACCAAAGCCGACTTCTGCAGGAGGAAAGAGCTTTCCCAGGCTTCCATCCTATTTTACGGCACTACCATTACTACAAACAAGCTAAACTAGGTACTTTTCTCTTGATCACATTAGTGCTGCTGTGTGGCATATAGAGAGATCAATGAGACCAACTATTTTTCAAAATTCACACGCGCCAAGATCGGGAAGCGCTATTTAACCGTATAATTGGATCTCTGTTGGCTTGACTTCTGTAGCGCTGATGGCCACTGACATCGCGTAGTTGAACTTGAGCCTGTCCTTAGGCAGAATTACGCTTTCTCGGCCAGCGATCTAGTCGACCTAAGCCGACCGAGATCGAGGTTCATCTAGCGTGGACAACGGCAAGTTCGCAGAACTATTTCAGGGGCAGATGGAGAGAGATTTAGTCTGGGACCTCAGAAACGTTAATGCCAAACCTTCATAACACCATCTGTCACGGTGTGAGATCATCGTATGGCTTCGGCAACGTATTAGAGTCTCAGTGTTTACAACCTTTTATTCTATCGCCGAAGTTTACCCCATCTCAAAGCTTTCTTGGCATACATCCAGACGGGACTTCATATTTCCGTGCAAACCCCAATGTTGGCGGAGAGTCCGCTGGCAAGGGGTTTACCCGAATGGAGTCAGCGGCATTGGCACTCGCCGTGTTGAGCCAGTCACGGCGCCCGGGTACACTTCGGCCGGCGTATTTGTGGAGCCCCGTGGGCTCCGGGTGTCCTCCAACAGGGTTCCGGAGGTTGCGAGTTTAGCCTAAATACCCGAAAGGCACTGTCTTGGAGCAAACTGCGGCGCCTTTTTGCTGACGCATGACCCCCGACTCCCGCAATTCTGTCTCATTTTCCGACGCTACTCCGAATCAGGAGCGTGCCACGGTGCCGGAGCCGTCAGATGAGATTCAGATTCTTGGATCCTGTGATCCATTGAAAGAGACTCACTGATTCAAGAAGTCTGTTAGGACGCTGGACTTGTACTTCAGTTTCTTTGCATCCGGTTGAAGTCATCGGAGTACCTCTCATCACCAGTCCAAAGTCAACCCCGCGTTGCCCGGTACCTGTGCTCCCCGAAGTCGCCATGGCCACCGACAACATTCCACTTGATGTGGAAGGCTTGATAAGCCAACTCACACTGGAGGAAAAGATTGATTTGCTTGCCGGCCAAGGGTCATTCAGGACAACGGGTCTCCCTCATCACGGAATTCCAGCGTTGATAGTGAGTTGCGGCGCCCTCTGGAGCGGGGGATTAACTGTCTTACCATAATCCAGGCATCGGACGGTCCTCATGGAATTCGCGGTCGTCGATCTTTCCATCGGGTGAGTACTCCGAAGCAAAGTGATTACAAGTGAAGCGTACAGATTGTGGGCTACACACAATATTCGAACTGGGCTAAGTGACTCCAGAACCCGAGTCCCATGTTGCCCTCCGCAACTGGCATGGGAGCGACCTTCAACAAAGAGCTGCTTCACAAAGTCGGAAACCTCTTAGGTGAAGAAGCCAGGGCTCGAGGTGTGCACGTTCTATTGGCACCCACAATCTGTCTGCAAAGATCCCCTCTGTTTGGCCGTGGCTTCGAAGCCTTCGCGGAAGACCCCTATCTGAGCGGCATTTTGGGAGCAGCGTATATCAACGGCGTCCAGGAACGCGGAGTCGCGACGAGCGTGAAGCACTACGCTGCCCACGATCAATCCGACAACTCCATTGAGGACAACGTCTGCATGACGCAGCGTACGCTACGAGAGGTCCATATGATGCCTTTTCAGCTGGTCATGCGGGACTCGGACCCCTGGACATTTATGACCTCCTACAACAAGATCAACGGGATCCATGTCAGCGAAGACCCTTTACTCATGAAGCAGATTTTGAGGGATGAATGGGGCTTCAAGGGGTTGGTGATGAGTGACTGGTTCGGAACTTACAGCACCTCGGAAGCAATTAACGCGGGCCTTGATCTGGAGATGCCCGGGCCCACGCAGTGGAGAGGGAAGTGCGTCAGTCTGGCTGTCAACAGTCGTAAGGTTATGCGTACGACGGTCGACGAGTGCGTTAGAAACGTACTGAATCTCACCAACAAGGTCATGGATACGAAACCTGAAGGCTACTTCTCTGCTTCAAATACGCCGGAGCAGCAGGCCTTGATTCGGAAGTTGGTTTCCGAGAGTATTGTGCTTCTCAAGAACGATCGAGGGGTTCTACCCATCAAGGCTTCAGAAAAGAAAAAGATTGCGCTCATCGGAGATCACGTCAAGAACCCCGCCTTGAGCGGAGGTGGGAGTGCTGAGGTCGAGCCTTATTATTCCGTCACGCCGTATGACGCCATCATAGAGGAGGCAGGGAAAGAGAACGTTGCGTACGCTCTTGGTTGCCATTGTAAGTCATGATCTGGCGATTTCGCATAAAGATTGCCCACTGACCCCTCCTTAGCCTTCAGATTCAGCCCCCTTCTGAAAAACCTGAAACCCCTGAATGCCGAGGGCTTCGGGTGGTCAGTCGAGGTCTTTGGAGAGAACCCAGATGAGAACCCCAACGCCGAGGTTCTGCTCTCAGCAACCGCAGAGAAAGAGCTAATTGACGTTCCCGAGAGCTTTCATGCAACTTTGCCAAAGAAGTTCTACGCCAGGGCCCGCGCCGTGTACACGCCAGAAATCACCGGGCCCTTCCGCTTTGGCTTCAGCACATCGGGAAAAGGCAAAGTGAGGCTCGACGGCAAGGAGGCCATTGATCTGTGGACGGAACAGCCACCCAAAACTGGTCCCACGCCATGCTTCAACAGGCTTTCGATGGAGAAGTTCTGTGACACAACGCTTACTGAGGGTAAAGCCATCAACATCGAGGTCATACAGGTGAACGAGGACTTGGCTGGTGGTGTCGGTACAGCTCTCACCCTCGCCGGTCGCGTGGGTGGCTTTGAAATCATCGACGAGGATCTTGCCATTAAAGAAGCTGCCGACCTGGCGAAGAGCGTTGATGTTCCGATCGTCGTCACGGGTCTCTCGTCCGACTTTGAGTACGAGGGTGCTGATCGTAAGCACCTTAGGTTGCCTGGCCGTGTGGACGATTTGATCCAGGCAGTTCTTGCAGCAAACCCCAATGCAGTGAGTACATCTCCCGATCCCATTCAGACCACATGAATAATCAAATCCCAGATTATCGTCACGCAATCTGGCTGCCCTATCGAGATGCCATGGGAGTCACAAGCATCCACACTGGTCCATGCGTGGTTCGGTGGACAGGAAACCGGCCACGGACTCGCAGACATCCTTTTCGGCAAGGCGAACCCGTCCGGCAGACTCTCGCAAACGTTCCCGAAGTCCGTCAAACACACGCCAGCCTACCTCAACTTCTCAAAGACGGACTACGACATCGTTTACGGCGAGGGCGTCTTCATCGGCCACCGGTACTACGAAGTCGTCGATCGCGATCCGCTCTTTTATTTCGGACATGGCCTCTCGTACTCGACGTTTGAGTACTCTAAGCTTCAGGTCCCTAGCCATTTTGAGGCGTCTGCCGGACACAAGATGAATATCTCTGTGGATGTCACGAACAAAGGCCCTTACGACGGCGATGAGGTGGTCCAGGTCTACATCCATGATCCGGAGAGCACCCTCCAGCGTCCCGTTCGGGAACTGAAGGCTTTCGCGAAAGTGCCTCTTGCCGCGAATGAGACAAAGACTGTCGAACTTGTCCTTGACAAGTATTCGCTTTCATACTGGTCTCAAGAGCGGTCGAAGTGGCTGGCAGAGGCTGGAGAGTATGTGGTAATTGTTGCGTCCAGCTCAAACCCGAAGGACGAGATTCAACGAGCCAGTTTCCTTCTGCCAGAGACCTTTTTCTGGGAGGGCGTTTAGGGTAGCTCTTCATGTGTTTATGAGCCCACCGGCTTCCCTGACTTGAGTTTCTAGACAACCGCCACTTCACAATACAATTAGAGTCTTTTTCCCCAGCTCATGATGACCTCCTACATGTGCCGACTCCGACAGAATGAAGCAGATGACACCCAAAGGCTCCGGGTCCGAATACCGATGGCGTGCTCGACGTTAGCGGACGGCGGCGATAAGCTGTGCTGATCGGACGATTACATGCAGGATGCGATTTCGACATCTCTCCTCAGTCACGCGTGATCACCAACTTACATAACCAGCACAACTTCCTGAACATAATTTCGTTCAAATCCCAACTTACGATGTAAGAATGTGCTTAGTATCAAAGTGTATGAGAACCACCCCCTTTCTACAAGCATCGCACTAATTCACTCCCCAAAATGTCCGCAACATCAGTCCGCGAGGGCGGCCCAACCCTCAAAGGCCCCTTCGACTTCCCCTCCTCCCCGCTATCCAAAGCATCCCGCCAGCCCCTCCTCCTCGGCCTCTTCCTCAACCTCCAAGACATCAAGATCTCAACCCACCTAACCAGCAACACCTGGACCTTCGACTACAACCTCGACCTCGTCCGCAAGGCCGAAGCCCTCGGCTTCGAGCTCGCCTTCAGCCGCACGCAGTGGCTGCCCAAGGGCGGCTACGACGGCGAGGCCTCGCTCGACGCCTTCGTCGCCCTCGGCGCCATGGCCGCCGTCACGCGCTCCATCCTGCTCATCTCCACGATGCACGTGCTCTACGGCCCGCTGCACCCGCTGCACATTGCAAAGTACGGCGCCACGCTGGATCACGTCGCCAAGGGCCGCTGGGGCATCAACGTTGTGACGGGCCACCGTGCGGTCGAGCACGAGATGTTTGGGCGGCAGCGCATCGAGCACGACAAGCGCTACCAGATGGCCGGGGAGCTGTTTGACGTCGTGAACAGTCTATGGGGCGAGACGGAGAACCTGTCGTACAAGGGCAGGGTGTCGCCGTGGCAGCTGGAGAATGCGTGGATCACGCCCAAGCCGGAGTTTGGCAGGCCGATTCTGATCAACGCCACAGGGTCTCCTGCCGGGATTGAGTTTGCGGCGCAGTATTCTGATCTGATCTTCATCACGTCGCCTGGGACAGCGAACATTGAGAGCGCATTGGAGACGCTGCCGGCTCATATTGCCACGATAAGGGAGGTTGTCAAGTCTAAAGGGCGCGAGGTCAAGATCCTCATCAACCCCATCATTGTATCTCGAGATACGCCCGAAGAGGCATGGGCGTACGCTAGGAGCATTGCCGAGGGCACGAAGGTGCAGACTGGAACGAAGAAGTTTGGCACCGCGAATGGAAATTATGACAGCGATGCTCACGCCTGGCGGGGACGCAAAGGTGAGCAGGAAAAGCAGGGTCTAAATATTGGAGGAAACATTGAAATTATCGGATCCCCGGAGCAAGTCGTGGAGCAGCTCGAGGCCTTGCACAAGATTGGGATCGATGGTGTTGTCGCGAATTTCTACGATTTTGCGCCAGATTTAAAGTACTTCGGTCAGAAGATACTGCCCCTGGTGAAGAAGGCAGGATTGCGGGTTGACTGAATAGTTCAAGCCTCATTCCTAATTACCTCCCTCCCAGAAAGGCTGTTCACTCATTAGACTTCGTGTGAAGAGAGCAGACTTATACAGATAAGTAGTTCGGCTAAATCTCTGATTTTCTCATGGACAAGAACTATGTGCAGTAATTTTGGAGGTCCCGGCCCGGATTCCAATCTGCTTCCGAGAACAGCTTATAATCTCAGCGAAGAGCAAAAAGGAACGACGATCTTGAACATCAGTATATATGATCCGTACTGGCCATCCCGGCCCGAGATATCGGGATCCGCAGCCATCCGCCGGGAACCTCCAAATCGAGCAATTGCTGCGTTTCATTGTAATGCAACCCACATCCGCGAACCTCTCGCGACCCAAGCAGCTGGCAGAACAAAGTACAGTCCGAATCCCTCGCAAAGCGCCACGCCGCCACACGCAGAAGCATCGTCCCAATAGCGCGGGCGATCCCCCGGCCCCATCTGCGTCATGTGGCTTGTTTGACAGATCGATCACACTTGGATCTTGACATGTTCAGGGTACATCCCGCCCTTAGGCTCCTCTCTCTCGGTCGAGTCAGGTATTAAGAACCTTTTTCGTCCGCAGCGCCGCACGAGAGACACACGTAGTATCTTCAGGCCAGAATTCCAGGAAAGTGCTTCTATGTCAAGTCTAGAACAACTGATGTCCTGATGACAAGCTTTTTTTCGAGAATCTGTCTCTGTTGAAACCAAGCGCCTGCGGGAATGAAGTGAGACAACACGCTGCGATGCGGCGATAGCAGTGGGGAAGGGGGCAGCCGGTCTTCCGTCCCTCGCGAAAGCGTAGACAAAATGCCAAGACCGAATTTGACGACATGCCTAGGTTGGAAGCGGAGAGCCCTCCAAGGGATTTGTCTCGGGGTTTGCTTCTACAAAACGGGGTGACGGCGATTGCTTTACTTCCCTCGCTTCTTGTGTTATTGGGTGGGCGAATCGGCGGCCCATTTGCGGGAGGGTGCGTAGTCCTGAGCCAAATCGCCGGATCCGGAAGACACGACGCACAACTCCGGGCGAGACATCTACCGAACGCGTGCGATGCGACCCAGGACGCTCCTTTGTAGCGCCAACTCTATCCAACGCCTTGCCTTTGCCTTTGCGGTCTGATATTACCCTTTGAGCGTGCCCCCTTCCTTGCTGCTTGCCAAGGGGTCCTTCTCCCTTCTCTTCCTCCTTCCCCCCCTTTCAGTCTGTTTTTCATTCCCGGGTGTGTTTATATTGTTTTCTTCGACGGCTACGAGGCCACAACCTCGCCAACACAAAACCACGCAGGAAAACGAAGGCGGGAAAAGCGAACCGACTTGGAGAGTCCCGTCACTCGAACGACGGGAACCACCACTCCCCAATGCCTTGCGCACGTCGGAGGTAGACACTTCACACGCCGCCGCCGCCGCCGCCGCCGCCAATGTTGATCTGGAACGGCACGGGGCCGGTGAAGGACATGGAGGCGAACAGCACCGACGACGCCTCGTCAGCGGCACCATGGGAGGGCACGCTGCCGCCCGGCTCGCTCGACAGCCGCTCCGACATGATCCTCGCGATCGGGATCGTCATGACCGTTGTCGCGACCGTGTTCGTCGCGCTGCGGGTGTATGTGCGGGCGTTCATGATTAGGAAATGGGGGGCGGATGATACCCTGCTCGCGTCTGCTTTTGTAAGTGAGATGGGGTTTGGAAGATGGGGAGAAGAAGGTTTTTTAACGTCCGAGTGGAATGGGTAGATTGCCGTGGTTTTACACAACTCCATGTTGTGCGTAGGTAAGCGACTATCACCAATCCCCTGTTCGCTGTGGGCATCTCAACTAACACCGCAACATCAGCTACAAGATTCGGACTCGGGAAGCATGTATGGATGAACTCCATCAAGAACCTGATCAAAGGCCAAAAGGTACTTACCTCAAACAAAACCCGTCCAGCAATATCTCCAAGAAAGCATCTAACCCTTGTCAGATATCCCTCTTCGTCATCATCGTGTACCAGGTCGCCTTCGTCACCATCAAAATCGCATTCCTCTTCCAATACCGCCGCGTCTTCCCGTACTCAAAAGTCGAGCTCCTGTGCAACATCGGCATCTGCTTCCTCGCCCTCTTCGGGATCCAGCTCCTGGTCTGCGCCGGCGTCAGCTTCGATCTCATCTACAGATACACTTTCTTCGACACGCCGATCAACGTCATGAGCTGGTGGATGGCCAACGCCTCGATACACCTCATCACCAACGTCCTCATCTTCATCATACCGATTCCCTTTCTGGGCCGTCTGCAAATGACGAGGACCCAGAAGCTCGCCCTTATTGCCAGCTTCGCGCTCGGCCTCCTGTGAGAACCCCCCCTTATTCTGCCATATATGAAAGCAGGAAGGGACTAACGCATCAACTCCAAAAGCACCTGCGCCATCTCCATCATCCGAATCGCGACCATCCCCAGATCCTACCTTTCCATGGACCAGACATACAACCAAACCCCTACAATAGTCTGGTCCATCACCGAGCTCTCCGTCGCGATAATCTGCTGCTGCATCCCCACCTTACGGCCCCTCTCCCACCCGTCTCACTACTCCGCCAACACCACCGGGCCCCGCGAGTCCTTCATGAACCCCTTCCCGCCCCCTGCCGGCAGCGGCGCTCCGCGCATCAGCACCGCCAATACCGCCGACCGAGGCTCCTCCTCCATCAGCGGCGAATCCGACGTCGTCGTCATCCGCAAACCGCGCTCGAGCTTCTGGCACCGCAGCCGCAAACAAAGCGACAACTCGACCCTTAACGGCGATGTCGACGAGATCGAGCCGGTGCCCGTGCTCGCGACAGTGATGCGCACGCCGACGATACCCGTGACGCTCGTCACGACGGACCCTTCGTCGCCGGCGCGCGTGGAGATGCCGGTGCTGGAGATTAACGGGCTGCGGCGGCCGAGCGAGGCGACGGTCAGCAGCGGTGGCGGCGCGGGCGTACCGCGGCGGACGAGTATGCGGAGCAGCATCGTCAGCGACGGAAGCCTGGGCGGTTTCGGCAGGGGACTAGGGAGGAATCTGAGTCTGAGGAGGCATATGAGTGTCGCGCTGACGGAGAGGGACTCGGACGACGATGTGTATTATTTTGGAGTGAGTGAGGAGGAGGTTGATCTGGAGTGTCCGACGCCGCTTAGCCCGCCACCGAAGAGCCGGCAGTCTCTGTCGGAGAGTCGATGATGTTATTCTTTCATCTTGTATTACTACCAAACATTTCACGAGCGGGGAATAGAGCGAAATGAATGCTTCGTCTTGAGTCGAAGTTATGAGTGCTGTCAGTTTTGATATAGCAGGCTTTCACCGTCAGGCGTAGATGTCGTTGTCATCATCTTGACAGCAGCCGATTTGGTCAGACATGATGATGAGTACGATGCACACGCTAAATTGATGACCTCAGCTCACCTCCAGTCCTTGGTCGTTCTTGCATTGACAGAAAGAAGGGCACTCGAGCCTCTCACGCGTACGATGACTGTTCAGTGAGTATTTCACAGCCTATAGAGCTCCTGTCATCACCGATGATTGAGTGGTCTCTAAGCCGGCTTCGCTGAGACCATCCGTCGTTAATCAAGCCCTCTGAGCAGATGTTTCAGGTCTTACTTGGGGTGAAAATGGATGTTACCACGACGGGATCGGCCATCTGGATAACTCGCAACACAGTGGTCGAGCGGCTTCCCATTCCTGTTGCACTGGTACGAATAGCCTCACCAGCATGATGGCTTGTTCCAAAGACCATGCCGGCAGGACTCTCTGAGCCGTTTCGAGATTTCTGATGGGCCCAGTGAGAACATCGGCCTTGCTCGTGGTCCATGAGTGAGCCTCCAGCCCACAATCATCCCCGGTACTACGGCTCGCATTGAAGCTGGAACATTCGGCGGCTTCATGGAGGCCACCCAGCGTGGACGATAAACAGACAGTCAACCATGTGCAGACCTCGGCACAATTAACCGGACGGCGCGCGCTCCGACAGGTGGGTCCAGCAGACGGCCTCCCGTCGCCGACCGGGGAAAAACTTCCCACTGCCGGAGGGAACCCGCGGACGTTGACCCTCGAAATTGGCAATCTTGCCGGGTGGCTCATAGCCTATCCGCATGACGTCGCCGTGTTGTGTTCCTTTCACGGCATCTAACGGGAAGAAGAGGCTGAGCTCTTTAGTGAGCAAACTCAACAGCCTTTCATAGCGTGCTGCGGCACCTTCCCACATACCGAGAGCTCTTTCATCGTTCGTATGGCGTAGCGTCGGCATCAAAAAATAAACGACGAGTAACCGACCACTGGCCACAATTGAGGCTGATGAGCCCCAGCAGCGAAGGTTGAGAGCCTAGAACCAACCGTCCGTCTTTTTGAGAACAAAGCAGCACAATCAGCGGCCTGAAGTTGCCGGCTGGGCTGATCCTTTGGTGGATGACGGCGTAAGGAGCTTGGGCGACAAATGCACGGATGAGCGCCTAGGCCTGCTGTGCTGCAGGCTGTAGGCAGACGCCTATTGGACGTCAGCGCTAGTGTGGAAGGGGTAGCTCGCCGCCGACGGCATATGTATGTTGTGAATGCATGTTGTATTTCTCGCGTGCGTATACGAAGAACTGCTTCTGGTAACTATTTGCTGTCGCGTGTGGTGCTCGAGTCACAGCACAGCATTGAGGAGTCAGTACAGTGGTTAGGTTAGACAACGTCCAGCAGGCCAGACCGACGGGGGACTCCTGGAACCCAGGAGAGCGGAGGCGACGGTGGAAGCCTCTCACGCAACATCTGGGGCGGTCTGGGAAGCTCCCAGTAAAGCCAGTGCTCTTTCGATCGCGTCTGAGCGAACGGTGGCCCCATTGAAATCGTTCAAGCTTTTTCGGACTTTGGGGCTGAGGCACCGAGTCTTCCTGGATGGCTGGCAGTGAAAAAAATAGGGAGCTCCAGTCTCCAGAGCTTCAAGGGCAAGCGAAGATCGAACCAAACACACGGCGTGCACCGTTCGAAACTGTGGGCAAAAAGTGGTGAGCCAATGGCCGGGGAAGGATCCACTTGACGGAACTGCCATGACCCAATTTGGAACATTTCGACGCCTTCCATCAAGACGCCTCCACCACCAAGCGGAGCCGATTCCATTTCGCCAAGAGGGACTTGGAAGCTTCGCCACCACCAGGGGATCCGGCCGGTGAAAAGACGCGGGAATGAATGTCGATTTCGGGGAAGATCAATTTATCGTTTTCTTGGTTATTGAATGAGATCGAGTCGCGAGTCAGCCTGGGGGATATTTCGCTTGACAGTAGCGATGAGTTCTTTTTTCTCGCAGAGACTGATAGGCGAGGTATCTCCTTCACCGCGTTTTGTGACATGTACACTATATCGTCGGTGTACTTGTAATATCGCTGTGTCTTGGGTGCTGTCACGCCGTGAGGCGACGAGAGTTCAGACGGACAAAATTGGTGCTGAAATGCAGGGGAAGTGGATTCTTGGCACCACCATGAATCAAGGAGAAACATCCGCGAAGCCGCGTCATTGGGATCATGAGACCCAAGCTTGAGGAAGACGTCAACAAGAACGCACGCGGGCGGTATGTGGGAAAGCAAAACGTACAGACGAACAGGCCGATCCATGCCATTGCTTTCTGCCACTCTGGACTGTCCGAATGAAACCGTCCCCAGGCAAACCGCGGTCCCAATGCCGCGTATCGACTCCACGAGGCGATGCAGTGCCGTCGGCATCGACTAGCAAGTTTGTTTTTGCAGTTTTGCAGTCTCTCCAGATTTAAGAATTGCCGGCCGCTGTGGTGCGCCGCGGCTAGCAGCCGCACAAAGTTAACCCCTAAGAGGCGGCGCATTGCTGGCTGCCACCTGCGTCTTCCGTCTCAAAGTGTTGCTGTTGGTGGCTGTCGTCTTCCCGCGCGTCAGCGTCAGACATTGGATACCAGCTGCAGAGATCAGATTATTAAAGGGACGATGCCAAGACCCAGTCGGTGATGACTGTGCAAGTCTGGGCGAAATGAGTGCAATGTCGCCTCGCTCAACTGCGGCCCCTTTCTGCGGACATTGTAGCATTTTTTTGCGGGTGTGAAGCCCTGGAAGAAGCAAGATCTTCAGTCAGTCTGGTTCGCTGTGGAATACGATCGGGGGCCCTGTCCGTGGAACGGGCTGGCCATCGGGAAGAAGGCGACGTGAAGACTCACAGACGGGGAGAAGAGACGGCGGCGGCGTCGTCGGGGTCGGGGTCCTCTCAGTCTTCAGGGATCACAGTGTCCGGGTGCTAGACCTAGACCTAGACCTGGACCTGGACCTGAACCGTACCGTGGTGTCGAGCATTCAGGGGACACACGGGCTGCGGTGTCGCTGAAAGAGAGCTGTTTCCCTTGAAGTTGTGGCGTGTTGTAACCGGTGAAGGCCATGTTCGTACAGTGTGACGGCGACTGAGGGAGAGCCGACAGTTGCAACGATGGATGCCAAGACATGAGTCGACGGACGAATCAATCTCGATCAGGGCCAGAGTGGAAAATCGGAGTCCCAATCAATGCTGGCAGGCAGGCTCCAATCATCGGGCGAGATGCTATTTTGTGCGAGGCATTGCTCAGGCACATTCATCGCTGGACTCCGTGTGCTTGCATCTGGAAGGGCCGGCAAGGGTGTCGAAATCAAGAAAGGAACCCAAGCATCAAGCGATCAACTTGGGCGCCTCCACGTGTCGATGGTGGTTCGGTGGCCCTGTTTCTGGCTCGTGTGAGCATGCTGGCAAGTGGAGGAAGAGCTGCAAGTCAGCGCTCAATTTTCTGATGTGCATCCTTCCCACTGGAGAGTATCCCGGGACAGCTCAAGGCAGCGGCGAATGTTGGGACTTTGGGCAACGCAACGAGGCGAGATGTGTGAATGGACGTGTGATGTGTACGCGGCCAGTTGCGTGAGGTGCTGAACCCAAGTCTGCGAGGTCAGACAGAAACGACCCCTTGGCTTGCATTTTGCTGCTGCTACGAGAGGCCTGTTTGGGAAGCACCTGCCTTCAAGCACTGTGAAGCTGTGAGAAGGCAGCAGGCAGCCAGCTGCAGTTGCCAGTAAGAGCACCAAAATGCTCAGGAAAAAAAAAAAAAAAAACCAGAGAGAGAAGGAGCAGGGGCCCAATTGAGGTGGGGTCGCATGGCCCCTGTTTCAGCTCCGCCCCCTTGCCCTTTCTAGCGGCTCTCACTGGTCTTTCCACGGTGCCTGGGGCCCTGGGCTGGCAGTCGCGGTGCATAGCTCCTTCCCCGGGGCTGGCCGCTCTTACCCCCCTAGAACTGACATTTTTTGGAGACGGACGAGACGAGGAAACATGGGCTTCTCATTGGCCCAGACATGGTGAGCACACGCCGTTTGACGATCCAGCAGCGGGAAGGTGTCGCCTAAAGGGGAAAGCCGGCAAGGGGTACATGTTGTGGCCTGCAGGAGAAGAGTCGGGAGCGGTGCGGTACGGGCAGTCACTGGGCAGGCAGGAGCCAAGAACTGGGCAAGAACCGGGCAAGAAGCACCTTCCGGCTGTCCAATGTCCAACTTGCCTGCTCTTGGGTCCTGCTTTGACGGAGGAAGGAAGGAGCAGCAAGACGGGACGCGACGGTGATTGTATTTTGTATCTTTTTTTTTTGTCCCCGTCCCAGTCCCAGTCCCCGTCCAAAACCGTGATCCTTTGTCTTTTTCTTCTTCGCATCCTCCTCAAGTCCAGCTCGTCCTCTCCCGTTTTCTTATTTCCTTTTTCTGGTCCCTTTCTCTCACCGTCAGGTTTCCTTACTATCACATCACTATCGATGCTCAAACTCAATTCAGTCGTCGTCGTCGTCTCATCAGTCTCAGCTCGGCCGTCCGCTCACTCACTGCTGCACGCCTCAAACCTCCACCACACCACCACACCATCTTTATCGTCGAGACCCTGCCTGTCCTCCCACACACCATCCTCAATCCCGTAATCCACCATCCCATCCCATCCTTCCGGGCCAGGAACACCCCTCCTTGCCTCAGCCTTCAACGTCTCCCGTTCAATTTCCTTGGCCCCTTCAGGCTACGCGCTTCATATACCCTCGACTCCCGCCCAGGGCTCCCGCGCTCATTTTCGACCGCCAATCCCTTCCTCGTTATCGACCTCCCGTAGTCGATCAGGCTGGACCACCGTTATCGAGGTCCTCCCCTTATTAATCCCGCTTTCCCCGTTTGTGTCTTGCACCAACGGACATGTCCCAGTTTCCAACCTCGCCCACCGACGTACCAGTAATCAACACATCTTTCACCGACACAGGAAATACTCCATACATAATGGGCGGCGAAGACGGCGGCGGTATGGGCGCTCCTGCTGCGGGCGGCGGCGGCGGCGGTGGTGGTGGTCACAATGCCGCTTCCGACACCAACCACCAGCGACAAAACTCCGAGTCGATGAAGATCAAGCACATCCCCACCTTCGACGCCGCCGAGATGCGCGAAGCCATGTCGCCTACCGGACCCATGACCCCGAATCCTTTCAGTCGCAAGAACACCAGCATCGACCTCGACGACTACTTCACCGGTCCTCGCGACATCCTCAAGCACTCAAAATGGCCCCTGTTCATGCAGATGCACGGCAGCATTCTGCCCAAGATGATCGTCCCCCTACTCTGGATGTGTCTGTGGTCCGCCTGTATTACCTGCATTCACATGCTCAAGACCACGATGGCTGTCGACTCCGTCCTGCTGACCGTTCTGGGTTTTGTCGTCGGTATGGGTCTCTCTTTCCGCAGTTCTACCGCCTACGAACGTTACGCCGAGGGTCGCCGCTACTGGGCGCAACTCATCCTCGCCTGCCAGAACCTTGGTCGCGTTTTCTGGATCCACGGTGGCGATCCTGAGAACATTGACCGCAGACAGTCCCTGCTTCGCAAGATTGGCTGCATGAACCTGCTCCTCGCCTTCTCCGTCGCTCTCAAGCACAAGCTGCGCTTCGAGCCTTACACCGGTTACGAGGATCTTGAGCACCTCGTTGCGCACCTGTCGACCTTCGCCCAGGAGGCCACCGCTGCTGAGCCCGAAAAGGTCCAGGAGAGAAAGAAGAACTTCTTCAAGGAGACGGGCGAGTACCTCGGCGTTTCTTTCGCCGCCAGCAACCCTCGCAAGACGATCAAGAAGGCCTCCCGCCCCCTCGGTAACCTTCCTCTCGAGATTCTCAGCTACATCTCTTGCCTCGTGGACAAGATGGTCGAAGACGGTCAGCTCAAGGTGCCGATGCAGCAGACCATTGCCTACAACAACATCTCCCTCCTCAACGACATCATGACCGGTACCGAGCGTGTTCTCACCACCCCTCTGCCCATCGCCTACACCATCGCCATCAGCCAGATTACCTGGGTTTACGTCATGCTTCTGCCCTTCCAGCTCGTCGGCAAGCTCGAGTGGATCACTATCCCCGCTACCGTCGCCGCCGCGTATATTATCCTCGGTATCCTCTTCATCGGCCGTGAGATTGAGAACCCCTTCGGCGAGGACGTCAACGACTTGCCCCTCGAGCTGTACTGCGAACAGGTTGCCTCTGAGCTGGACATCATCTCTTCGTTCGAGAAGAGCGACCCGTACGCCTTCATGGAGTCCGGCCTCAACTTGCCCCTCTTCCCCGCCTCCATGGCTCCCTACCCCATCTGGATGACGCGCTCCGAGAACCGCGTCCACAACGCCATCGTCAACAAGCACGACACCGTATTCGAGTTCCGTAAGAGGGTTGTCCTCGAAAAGGTCGCGAGCAACGCCGCCGGTGGCAAGTCGGAAAAGAAAACAAGTAGCGAAGCTACTGTCACCTCCAATGGAGACCACAACGTATAGATGGGACCACCTGTCCAACGCGTTGTCTGTTACGGTTTTCTTCTTCATTTCTCCCACTGTTGCATATAAAGGCTGGATGGGAGTCGGGTTTAGCGAGCATTTTCGGCACGGGATCAAAAAAAGAACATCATACAGCGCCCTCCTCCGACAGGAGCAGGGCATTTGGCACAGGAACGGGTTCGGATCTTCCTTTTCATTGTAATTCAACCTGGAAACAAAAGGAACAGGTTTTGTTTTGAGCGCGGCATATTCTCTCTTCTCTCGCATCGTTGCAATTGCTAGATATCCAAATTGATGAGAAAAAAATTTAAAATCACGAAGACTTGCCACACACGCGTGCTTTCCAGCTATTATCCGACGAAGTACAACGGATTGTGACCACTCCTCGTCAAGTTGCGCCATCAGATGCGCATCCAACGTGGATTTTAGCAACGCCGATCCTGAGAACCAGTACCCTGATTTTCGGAAAGAAGCGATCTTAGGCAGTGACAATCTGACACAAAAACTTGGCTCCTGCCGAACATCCGTCTGGGCAAGAGTCCAACGGATGTCGGGCGTTCTAGACCAAGAGGTCGAACCGTCGGGGCGGCCCGCGGCTGTGTTGGGTTCGTGCTGTGGAGGCGGGTCCTCTTGGGTAAGGTCGTGTGTGGGTGTGGGTTGGGTTTGGAGTTGCAACGACAGGGGTCTGAAGAGGACATCAGACACGCTCCGCGCAACCGCGCAACGTGCATGAATTTTGAGGTGAGGGGAGGTGAGGTTGCAGTGAGAGTTTTGCAGACGAGGGATATTGTAGAACTTATGGGAGATGGATAAGATGCCACGTTGGATGGGGTGGGCGATGTGTTGTTTGGGGGTTGGGGGCTGTTTTGGGTGGATGACGTAAGCTGTCGACGTCTGGTGATGGGGTTTTGGTGAGAGGTGGTAAGTATTTTGGGTGTTTATGCCACATGATATTTGGGGCCTAATTAGTGGTTTTGTTTCTTTCATACTTGATAGGATTTAGAGAAAGCTAGATCATAAGTATGTTTCTCCACTCGCACCTAGTGAGATGCCTAATATCACTTCTACTATTGTTATCTTATGTTACTGCAGTTATCATCATTATTATCAACGTCTCTTGTAATGCCTGTATACTGTGCTAGTTCAGTGTGTCATCCTCAGGAATCCTAGGCAATATGCTCGTCCCCATAGCTCTATTAGCTCTTGACGCAGCCTTGGCTAGTTGGAGTCGCCATTGCCTCTCGACCGGCAATGGGCATCGCTCCGCCCACTTCTGCCATTCAGGGCCTTGGTCTGTTGCAAGATCCAAAGGCGTCTGATTGTTAATGTCTCTCTTATAAATCAACTCACGCAGTGATCTCGTATCAGCTTTGGTAGTGATGATTCCCGCAATGATCCAACTTCCTGACGAGACAGCGTAATGAAGAAGGCCTTTCCTTTCGAAGCATTCAGTATTCATGTTAGCACCTCTTCCAATGAGATACTCGACACCTTTCTTGAACAACATAGAAACTGCGATCGCTAGTGCTGTGTAGCCGTCCTGGTTTTTCAGTTCTAAGAATTCCTTATCCCATTTCTCTGTGGCGTTTTCATCTTCCTGGTACTCGCACAACACTTGCGCCCACACGAGGCTTCTGCTATTCATGGCTTTCATCAAAGCTGTATCGCCGAAAATGTCCTGTTGTGCAAGAACATTCGCAATGGCAGAGCCCCAGAAACCAGTTCTGTTCATGCCGTCTATGATGCGACGGATTGCTTCATCGCTTCTATGTTCCGCTGCCAGGTGAAATGGCGTTCGACGTAGGTTATCTAGCGAGTTCCAGATGGCGTTGACTTGTCCGTGTTGCCCCCACACATCGAAAACAATTTTCTGTTGTCCAACCAGAAGCGTTACCACGTCATATGAGTTTGACATTGCCGCTAGGTGAAGCGGAGTAAACCCGTACGAATCCGGGCTGTTCCATGAAACCGCTGGCCTTGTGAGCAAGAGTTTAGTAGCACCTGCGTTCCCAAATAGGCTGGCAAGGTGAAGCGGGGTTCGATCATTGTTGTCCGGAGTATTCTCTCTTATTCGAGGCAACTGAAACAATGTATCCATTGAATCTGTACTATCGGTCATAGCGGCAAGATGGAGCGCCGTTCGGCCAGCCGGGTCCTTCGTTTCAGCCCCAAGAATACTGCGTGGATGGAGTTTGAACAACAACAAGGTCTCGTTTGCCATAGCTGCCAGGTGAAATGGTGTGTGTCCATTACAGTTGGCAATGGTTTCGTCGGCGCCTTTTTTCATCAAGTGATCAACTAGGCTGCCACAGCCACTCCGCACGGCACAGTGTAGAGGAGTACTGCAGTCGAGGCTTTGAGCGTTGATGTCGGCATTCCTCTGCAGGAGGATTTCCACTCTCTCCAAGGCCAACTTTACGTAGAAGCTTTCCGTTCTTTTGTCTTGCTGACGTCTTTCCCACCTTATGTCTGTACCCAAGTCATCGGAGTTCGCAATATCGAACTTCTCCGCACAGTCTGACGCTTCGGCATGGTCGGAATCTTCTCTTTGGGGGAGTGTCGTTTTGCCGGAGGGAAGTACAATCTCCGAGTTCGCGTCAACAGGGGCCTTGAAATTCGAACGCGTTGAGATTTGATATGATTCCAGCCATGTCGGTCGCTTGCTTGACCTCTTTGAGCGTCGTGGTAAGACAACCTCGCAGGCATGATGGAGTGGTGTCCAACGTATCCTATCGCGAGCATTCGGATCCGCCCCGATATCCAGAAGCCTTTGGGCTTGGCGAGCTTGGAAGACCAATACCTCCTGGATATCCGACTCAGTGATTGACCCATTTTCGTCGTTGAAGGCGCTGTCGAGTATTCGGATCAAACGCGGCGTCTGATCTTCATTTCTGTGGCCTAGATATGTTGCACAGGACTTGTAGGCCTGCTGAAAGATCTTTGGGTTCCGTAGCCAACTTGGAGAGGGAACTATGACAGATCCCAAATCGCTCGACATCATCCAATGAAGCAGGCTTCTTCCAAATATATCGCGTCTATCCACTGGCCTATTAAAGGAGCCCTGACCTTCATCCACCACGGACGCATATATCGGCTGAAACCTCAAGTCTTCCACCTGGTCCCAAATCGATTCTAGGTCCTCCCCTGGGCCAGGACTCAAAACAAGCGGTGTTACGCGACTGTAGACTTCGGCAAGTTTCATTATTTTGTTTCTCACACGGAGAATCCCAGTGCTCTCATTGCTCAGTAGCGCAGCCAACTGTTTCTTGACCGTGGTCATGTTGCCGGAACGGTAGGCGGCATCATGATTTGAGAAGAGATCATCCACCTTCGTATTCCCGATCCTGAACTCAAACAGTACTATTGCGGCCAAGGATTCCCAGACAATTGGACTGGATGGCAGGAAGAACCTGGTGCAAATTCTATAAAGCCATTCATAGGCTACCCACGCCTTTGTCCAATCCCTTTCCCGTTCTTGTTCAGCAGCAGCCTCCAGAGCTGTGTCAACAATAGCACTGACGCCCGGGAGGTTATTCGAAGAGCTCAATGCAGGTAATAGACAGAGATAAACATCGCGTTCAGTCCAAGAACCAAAGCTCGCGATGCGCTGAACAAGGTAAGAGAGTTCAGTGCTTCGAAATGTAAGGGTTTCGGGCAGCTCCTGCGTAGTTGAAGCCTTTATTGTTGCCTTGAAATGTCGCCCAATGGCAAACGGCTTCAAATGACTCGCAAATGCCCACATGAAACAAGACAGCAAATCTTTGGCATAGAGATTTTCAAGTGAGTCCTGTGACTCAACAATTAAGAACGGATAGATGGGCTTTTCCGATCCTGTGCCGTCTTCTTTCGATCCCGAGCCATTTCCCTTGGACCCAGAGCTAATCCTTTCCTGCGCAAGGATATCGCTCTTCGACCTAAAGCTATGAGAGAGAGCATCTTGCCATTGCCAACAGGTGTGTTCGGGCTGTTGCGATGTACACTCGGGAAACAGCTGACCAATTTGCGAGTTTTGGTAAAGCTTGGTTGCGTCATCTGCGAGAGAGTGTCTCAGACCACTAAGGCCAATCCGCCTGGTCTGTACCTTGTGTCGCGACTTCGTATCATCAGTGGACTGGGACGTCTGGTGAGGTTGTTGAGTTTGTGACCTCTTCGCTTCCAAGATCCCTTCCAGACAGTTTGGCATCCACCAATCCAAATCTCGAGTAAGATTGCCCGTAGACAAGCCAAGGATCTGCACACATCGGTGTGGTGCCTTTTTGTCTCGTATCCAACTACCGCGCTCAGAAGGGAAACTGCCATGTTCTGCCTCCGCTTTAACACCATCTACTGAGTACAGCCAGAGTGAAAGTGCGGAGTCAAGTTCGTCAGTGCGGACCTGCCACCCTTCCGTTGTCCAGTCGATGTGAAATCGGATAGTCTCTGATTCCTTGCCAGCGCCTGCAACCTGTACGTTCCAAATACAGCCTTTTTTGTCGTCCACGTTCATGAGATACGGAGCAAAAGTGTCTAGAATGGCTTCAATAGCTCGAGATAGGGTGAGAGCTTCGGCGTATGCAGGCCCTTTCCAGTTACCAAGCTCCCCAAGGTATCGTCTCAGTTGAAACATGCCGCTCACATTTCTCAGGTTGTTCACCCTCCAAGCTTTTGATTCTTTGAACCCCTGGGTCCACTGCACTGTACTCGTCTTCCCTGAGAGTATAACCCATGTGAAAGACTTGCTTTGGACTGAGGTGCCTGCTTTGTGTGACGCGTGCCGGGGAACTAGACCCTTGAACTTCTCTATAAGAATCTTCAGGTCGTAGCGGAAGAATCTGTCCCTAACTCTTTCAAGCACAGACCTCTGACCCGGCAATTTTGGAAGCCACAATGCTGTATCAAGGTTTCCAAGTGACATGACGAACCATTCCATCTAGAGTCGGCCCCTCGTCTGCCTCCCCGGTCGGCTCAACCGGTACACTGTGTGTATTGGGATTCCCTGCGCGGCCGCCACCCTCAGAAGCTCGTGAGGAAGTAATGGCCCGAAAGCGCCGAATACCGGTATACACGGCAGCTGACTCAAATTGTTGATCGCTGACTGTTTTCTGCTTTTGGAGCCAAACCATGGTCATTGCACGAGCTTCTTGACTCTGTCCAGGAGATAAGGTGTAGACCGTCTCGTTGCTTCCTCGATCTACCACACGGTCGCAGATGAGCATTCCGAGGACTAGGAGCAGAGTTCCGGTAATTGAAAGAGGCATAGCATAGCCGTCGACAGGCAGGCCATCCTTATCGAATTTCAATGCAGGACTTTGAGTCATTAGCACAAAGAAGAACAAAACACCTCTTGTAACAGAATGCCAAAGACTGCGCAGACCCAAAGAGACCATCTATTGCTGTCAACTTGACAGTTTAGCCTAATATTTGGTGACTGGTGTTCACGATTGCGTATGATAATAATCTCATTGTCTTTAAGTGGTCTTGTTAACTTCGTCTTGTTGGCAAACTCGGCTCCTGATTGATTGTTTTGCCTGTTGTTCTGACTGTTGATTGCGAGACCTTGTGGGTATTTCGAAAGGGGAGTTTGACCCGCTTCGACGTCGTAGCAAGACGCCTTAGTAAAAGTCTTCTTGGTCTTGCTAGACGTAGGCGAGATCCGTGTCGAGGTGTTGTGGGAGTCTGTAGGCTTTGTTTCCCGAACTGAAACTTATCAATGGTCAGCGCAAGCGCTTGAACGCAGACAGAAGAACCAGAGAAATATAATCTGGTCTTGTCATAATTGCGAATCGGAGATGACAGAGAGTTCTACAATGGATGTCCTACATGATTCTTGACGTCGCATTTCGAGAAGATTTCCGTACGAAAGAGCTTCTTTTATATCCATGACGCAAGCAGCCGTAATCTCACGTGCGGGCTTCGGTGGGTAGATGCAGATAAACTCGCATATGTCTGCTTTTCCGAGACATCTGACAACAGTCTGTCCATTGTGAAGCTCGCAAGACTCGTTTGACGTGCACGAAAGAACTTCAAGTTCTGCGGTGACGGTATTTTCAGTCGACCGACCGATAAGCGCTCGAAGCCACCGATATCCGCCTACCCGTATCGCGCTGACAAGAATCGTAATCACACCGAGCGGGGCCATGGCAAGCATGATGGAATCGGCCCATCCCATGGATTCGCTCATAAATTGCATGGTAACTCGCTCACCAAAGAGGGCAAGAAGCCTGATCATGTGTCAAATCCACGTAGACCTAACCTTACGGTCGCGTGACGGATGATAGAGAACTTACGGTGCGAGGTCTGAGGCAAGGTTATTGGAGAAATCCTCTCCATCGTCAATTAAATTTGCCATGGCGTGACCTGGAACTGCTATGAGAAGGAATAAAAGATAAAAACGAGAGGCGAAAATAGCACATGATTCAATGCCGCGTCTCGTCATAGCCTCGCTGATGACAAGGATCATCGTAGAGGTGTTGATGCGATGTTCTGGGTATGTTGTGATAACTGTTGTTAGGATTTGTGCTGCGAACTTTTTCAGAGGAGAAGGAAGGGGGCCAGAGTAAGCACGAAGAGTATTGGGTTTAGGGCAGTTTTTATTGCGCATCGGCACTAATTTATCGTCAAAAAAGGCTAGGTCTCAACATGCAGTGGTCGGTTTATGCATACAGCCGCCTGCAATCTTTCTCTGGTTCTTGCGTTGGAATTATCGTCTTGGCGGCTTGCTTTCCTTCGTTGGGGTCCACTTGCATACCGCCCCCAAGTTATTCTGCACGATGAACCAACCGCGAATTGCCAATGATGACTGCATATCAATGATCTGCTAAAAGAGTCACTCAAAATAGTGTGCTACATAACTAGGGACAATTTATTCTGGCTGGTGCGAGCAGGGGAAGATACTCGCATGATCGGCCGTGGAGCTCGACTCGGCTCATCCAAACCAATTATGAAGCCTCGCTAGACAGTGATCAACAGTGGCCTGGACGGCAAAAGATGGTTTATTTCCCGCGGTTCAAGTTTCTGCAATACTGCATGTTATGACCATAGCACGAATGATGTCTATTCAACAATGGCACGGCATGAAGCTCGAAATTATAAGAAGAAGAAGGAGTGACTTGAATTTGGCAAGCGAGTGACCTAAGATTAAGACAAAAAGACAAAGAAGCTATCCATTAAGCAAAAAGGGGATCCCAGATGTATATATCAAGATTAGAGGGCTCCCAAAGATATTGCCCAAAGCAAATTGGTGCATAAAGTTACATGTTCGCAAAATCGAACGGCTTATGTTTTGTCTTTTGCGGCTTGGTGTCGGGTCCATGTTGCCACCGTCAGACCGACTCCGCTCTTGAAATGCTTCTTCTCTAGTTGCAGTCGGCTCCAGAGTAAGGGGCGAGCTTGAGCTCGGTGTTGACGCGGTTGAAGACACGGCTGGCGGTGGCCATGCGGATGATGCCCTCGGAATCGTTGCTGTTGTAGAAGAAGCGGGTGTAGGAGTTGGTGTTCTGGCCGTCGTTGCCGGAGGCGGTGCAGTTGAGGGGCACGCCGACGGGCAGGCTGGAGCCGGAGGTCTCGCAGACGAGGGGAGCGAGCTTGATGCGCAGGACCTGGGACGGGGTGAAGCCGTTGAGCGGACGGGTGTCGGCCTCGAAGGGGGCGGAGAGGGCGACGGTCTCGCCGTTGTTCTGGAAGACCTGGCCGGTGGTGAGGTTGATGTCGAACAGGGCGGCGGGGGTGGCGTCGCGCTCGTTCTTCAGGTTGAAGCGGTTGGGGCCGAGGGTGAGCTTGGCGCCCTGGAGGAGGCCGGGGGAGGTGACCTTCAGGCAGATGTTGCGGGCGAAGACGGCGCTGGCGGTCGGGGAGGCCGTGGAGGAGGTGCTTGAAGTTGTGGAGACGACGGTGGTGGTTGAGGCAGTGGTTGAAGGGGTGGAGTCCTGGATCGAGGACTCAGTGGCGGAGGAAGTGGTGCTGACTTCAGTGGAAGTGGCCTCTGTCGTGGTGCTGACGTCCGTGGAGGTGACAACATCAGTGCTGGACTCGTCGGTGGTAGTCGCAATGTCGGTGGAGGTCACGATCTCAGTGGAAGAAGCCTCAGTGGTGGTGGAGATCTCGGTCACGGTAGCGTTGGGAGCTCCGGTGCTGGTCGAGCTGAGGTCAGAGGTGGAGGAGTCGAAGATGGTGCTTGCGATGGTGCTGTTGGGGAAGCTGGTGGGAGTCTCCGTGGCAGTCGCAGTGCTGTTAGGGAAGAGAGTGGACGAGGGGAACTCGGTGCTGGACTCGACGACGGTGCTGTTGGGGAACAGGGTGGAGGCGGTGATGTCCGTGGCGGTCGAGTTAGGGAAGGAAGTCGCCGTCTCCGTGGCGGAGGTGATGGTGCTGTTAGGGAAGAAGGTGGATGAGGGAACCTCGGTTGAAGTCTCGATGGCAGTGCTGTTGGGGAACAGAGTAGAGGAGGAGACTTCGGTGGAGGTCACGTTAGGGAAGAGGGTGGACGAGGGAACGCCGGTGGTGGAGGTGACGTTGGGGAAGAAGGTAGAGGAGATAGAGACCTCAGTGGAAGTGGAAGTGACGTTGGGGAAGAGAGTCGACGAAGGGACTCCAGTGGAAGTCTCATTAGGGAAGATAGTGGAAGTGGAAACCTCGGTGGAGGTCTCGTTAGGGAAGAAAGTAGAGGAAGAAACGCCAGTGGTAGAAGTGACGTTGGGGAAAAGAGTGGACGAGGGGCCCTCGGTAGTAATGGTAGTGCTGTTAGGGAAGAAGGTGGAAGAGCTAATGTCCGTAGAGGAGATGATGTCGGTCGTGACGGTGCTGTTGGGGAAAACAGTAGAAGTGGTAGACTCGACGGTAGTGCTGTTGGGGAAGAGAGTGGACGAGATCGAGGTGAACTCAGTAGTAGTGGTATTAGGGAAGACGGTAGAGGTAGTGGAGATGATGTCCGTAGACGTGCTAATCTCAGTGGAAGAAGTAGAGACGTTGGAGAAGATGGAAGAGCTAATGTCCGCAGTAGAGCTGATGCCGGTGGTAGCGGTGCTGTTCACGACAGGCGGCAGAGAAGTGGTGCGGGTAATGAAGGTGGTGAAGGTAGCGTTGAAAATGAAGGTGCTGGTCAGCGAAGTGGTCTCCTCGATCAAGTCCGTGGAAGTGCTGCCAATCTCAGTCGTAGCGGTCACGGAGGTGGTCTCGGCGGAGGTGACCGTGGTGGCCGCGAGCTCGGTCTCGGTGACGGTGCTCGTGGTCAGGACGGTCGAGCCGGGAGCAGCGTCGCCGGTGACAGTGACGGTGACAACAGCGGTGGAGATGACGGTGGCTGGAACAGTGGTGGTCGTGGTCACGGTAGCCGGGGCCACGGTGTTCGTGGGCGCCGTGACGCCGAGACAAGAGCAGGCCGAAGAGTAGCGGGCGAAGCCACTGCAGGCGGAAGCGTAGGTCGGGATGTTGGTGGCGACCTGGCGCTTCTTGATGACGGCAATGGTGGCATCGACGGTCTGCGTCTCGGTAGCAACGGTGACGATTTCAGTGGTGCCGAAGAAGAGAGTCCTGGTGGAAGAAACGACGACGGTGGTGGGGACAATGACGGTCTCGGTGGAAGCAGTGACGACCTCGGTGGTCCCGATGACATCGGTGATGGTGGCGGTGGAGGTCGTGGTCTCGAGGACGGTGCTGGTGCCCACGGAGCCGGCGGCGCCGGACTCGCTCACGGTCAAGGTTGAAGTGAAGACACCGGAGGTGGGGGCGGTCACGGTCACGGTCGCGGTCCTGGAGCCGATCGTGTCAGAGAAAGAGTGATGTGACTCAGGGGTATGAAAGCTTACACGGCACTGGCAGTGGCGGTGACCTGCAGGAAGCGAGAGCAGTCCGCAGTACCGCTTCGGGTCGGGAAAGCACTGGCCGCGATGGCTATAGAGTGGATTGTTAGCTGACGATCCTATAGACGAGGTCTCCCGGGATGGGACGCGTGGGAAGCATGGGTGAGATGGGATGAACACATACCTCGCAGACAGTTGTCCCTGGCACACTGGGCAGCGCCCATCCCGAAAAGGGAGGCCAACACGGCGGCGGTAGTTGTCTTCATGGCTGCTGCAACTGGAGGTCCTCTAAAGACTGGAGCCCTTGAAGCTTCGGGTTGAAACGAAGGAATGGGTTGACTGGAGCTTGTCGAAAGAAGGAGATGCAGGAGATGACTGCGCTGATGAGGATGGGGAGGAAAACAATCGAGGAAAGACCGCGAGAAAACCCCAGGATATATACCAATCGAAATACAGTAGACATCACGAGAAGCAACGCCCAAATCAAGGACCGGAAGGCGTCTTCCATTCCCAAGGGATGGGGGCGAACATCGGCCACCACGTCCGCCAACAATATGGCGTCTTTCCGGGTCTCAGACTCCTTGTTCCCTTGGATTCATCTTGCGATTGCTTCACCCATATTGCCATGAGGTAGTGCAGTGGTAAGAACTCAACACCATGAACAGTTGCTTTTCTCTATGACCCATCGAGACATAAGAAATCGCATCCCTGTGTCCCCGAGCCGGCTCTCCAGGCCTTACGAGACCAGGCTTGCGGACGCTAGCGAATATGGCTTGACTAGCTCCAGCGTGCTGCCTTTACCTTGCGTGCGGATGGAAATCGCCGCTACGCAGAAACCCGTTCGTTCAGCCTCTGGCTGGCTCATCGGAGCATCGGAGGGGAGAAGTGGAGGCGGCCCATAGTCAGATAAGCATACTCTTGCGAGAGTGGGGGGGAATGTTGCCCTTGGAACATGCGGGAACCTGCGAGGTAGCCAAGGCACTCGCCTAAACCACGCCAACTAGTATGCTAGGCGCTGCTTCAGGTTGAAAGTGCTGCAAGGAACCCGTCTCTCTGGCTGCAGCCTGCAAGGGTTCTCGTTGACGGTGTTGTCTGAGATGCAGTCATCGGCTCATAGCACCGCGGAGCCATCTTGGCAGGGACAATGCGTTGGAAGGAATTAGTGAGAGAGAGAAAAAAACAGGTGTGTGTGGGAAAGGGAGAAGCTTCTCAGCCGTGGAGACTCGGGTTTGTGGCCGTATCCCATGCAGCTTATTGGCCGAAAAAGGAAAACCTGGTCTGGAAGCACGCAGGTTGCATATGGGAAATCACCAAAAAGAAAGCATGTCGCCCGTGGTCGCCATGTCGATCCGGGAGGAAGAGTCCCGCCCTGCACATGCGAGTCACATTTGATGAACGTGTGTGAAGTCTTCAGAAGCCCTGCATTGTGTGTGTTTTCGGAGGAGACGGGCGCCACAGGCTTTTCGATGGCGTTATGTGAGTCTCGTCTCGAAATAGCTGAGATATCGAGAGAATGGTGAGAGGAACAGTGGCTTGAGCCCCCTCCCTGTGGGATATGTTGACGGCAGATAATCAACAGACGAGTTGAAGTGTCAAATCGTAGAACCGGTCGGGTGGTAAATGACGTGCCAGTTGATTTTGCTAAGCCTTATGTGCTTGCGGCAGATGCAACCCCCCAATCGCCAATTCGTGCTCGTAGTCGACTTGGCAGATTCCATGCATCTTCATGCTTAAATCTTTGGGAGAGCTGAACTTCCGTTTTCTCTCCAGCGTGCATTCCAGAAGCGCCTGATCTAAGCCTCAAATCTCGCACTCCTCATGGAAGACGCTCCGAAATCCTCGTGCCGAGAGCTGAATGTTCGGCAACTCCAGAGCGTGAGCCAAGTCTGTGGGTTGAAGCATGCACCTCCGCAACAAAAAACGGCAGCTCAATTCCAGACCGACCCTCCTGCTAGGTCCATCACGAGCAATTTCACTCAGCTCATAGAGGCCACTGTCTTGATCTGATTTCGAAAAAGAGGGATGGATTGACGCCGTCATCTCCGTCTCTCCGCGCAAGACATGGTATGGGTCCCTGGGTTCGAGCTATGCTCTGAACGGCTTCGGCGGTCTCATCCGGGGCGGTCTGCACGGCATCCCGGGAGCGAGGTTGCGAGGGTCGCGCTGAGCCTTCGCTTCTCCCTCTCCCCCGTCTATCATCACCGAAAAAGCTCTGGTCTGTGTCAGATCGCAGAAACATGATGGTGACAACAGTGACAGGCCGCCGGCTTACGTGCATAGCCCACACGATCGCCACGCATATCGACACGAGCGTGGCTGCACGGCCTGCAGTAGGGCAATCCCAAGATCAAAACTCACGGCCGCAGCCTAAAGGGCCAGGCTGAGGTTGTTAAGCGGGTATGGTGAACCATTTCCTCCCTCCCTTTTGGGTAGCATCCCGTCATTTGACGGCTGGCTGAAGAAGATCCAAATAGCTCGTCAACGCCGGTGGGATTACTACTGCGGGAAAACAACATAACACTCTCTGGTTATGCATTACTATGAACACATCTCGAAACAATAATCCCACGGAACATCTGTTGCCCCGTCTAATCTCTGTGTCTAGACCCGTCTCTGATAATTCTCCTAGGAATTCGCCTGCTACAAACATGTCTTCGAATCAGCTCTCCACTAACTCAGATTTCGCGTGCCCTCTCACCTGAACCCAGTCTTAGATCTTTCAACGGCGTGCTCTGGTTGGCCGTGGGCCCGAGGCCAGACTCTCACTCACCCTATGTCCGATGCCGGGTTTGGAAGGGAGGCTCTGTCTCTAAGAATTGCGCGACTTCCAAAACAATCTCTGCCCATCATCGCAGCAGAATCTCTGCCCAACGGCTCATCGAAGGGGTGCAGTGAGCTAGGTCCTTCGACTACCTGATCGGCTGTCACCGTCATCGCGGAGAAAGCCCCCGTCGCCCACGGCACCGAGACAGAGCGCTCGGCCATTCTCATCAAGAGCGCGGTGGCGCTCAGCTCAATCACGACTACCTTCGGTATTGAGCTCCTTGCCGAACTCTTGTTCCATAATCACATTGCTGGGCTCTTCGGGAAGTCGATCGCCGGCTTGGCTACGTTTCTCAATGCCATCATTGATTCAGGCTGGTCCTAATATGGCCGTGGGCTATGGGAGGTATGAAATGGTGTTGGCTTAAAATTTCCAGCTGGCTTCCATCAATGACCATACAACAACCAAATGGCGTTCTTGACCACAGCATCGGGATTCCCACGCGGTAGAACGTGGGCTGCATTTTATCGCTCGGCCCTCGAGAGATAAAACTCTTCCTGGGTCGTTTGTGGCTGGGGAAACTATGCATCGCATTTTGAGAAAGAAATTCCAACTGAGAGCGGAGTCAAGCTCGTTATCCGTCTTCCTGCACACTCCACTGTTGAGCGTAGACATGCTGATCAATTTTATTTCCAACTACTAAAATCGACGAACAAAATCTTCTTGGGCCTCAAAGATTTCAACTACAACAAGCCCTTGCGAGGCGAGTTCGCGAATGGAGAGACTTGGCCAGGACGTCTCGTCTACTGCTGCAGTGTGTGCATATACGCAGGGTAACTTCTGAATTATCCCATCGACCACTGAATGACACCAGTGTATAGATTTACAGCTTATTAAGGTACCTCAGTTAAGGTAGACCATAGTTGTTGTGACTGATCGATGGTTTAGGCTAGTTGAAAAGTCGTCAAGACGGCATTTGGAGAAATTGTGGCGATACATGGACCCTTCAAACCAGTATCATTCAGCAGTCGATGGGATACTTGGAAATATCGACACTTGTTTTCGAAGGAACATTCAAGGAAATTTCTGGCTAAGTAGACTCTGAGGAGGAAACTAGAGGTTGATTGCTGATCCCCGTGGCATATTCAATCAGCATCTAGGCCGGAAAATAGTGGGTATCTGCGTCATCATATCGCGGACTACCTAGATAAAGTGGCTCCGTCGACGATCTTTCATTCTTCTAAGTGTCTTGATGCAGCAAAGAGTGACGCTAATTGCAGGTATACCCTAGAAAACCATCGGTTAGCAGTGGCCACTACAAGGAACACCCACTTTAACGCGTGAATGTAACATAACACGACGATTGACCCATTCAGTAATATGAAGCTGAACCTCCACGAAGCACATCCACAGAACAGCAACCTCTCATTGAAGGTGACAATATGCCGCCGCGAAAAGCGTCACTCGATTCGCTCGCCACAGAAGAGCTCCTTACAATATGCGAGTTTGTTTACGAAAGCGGGTTCATTAAGAGTCTTGCCAACTTCTCCTTGACGAACAAAAAATACCGCTCCGTGGCCAGTGCCGTCTTGGCGAGGACCGTCAAGTTCGCGGTCACCGGTCTCGACAAGTACCCCGGGTACTTGGAACAGGATGTCACGCAGTGCTACAAACATCTGGACCGGGACAATAATTTTGCCCACGTTCGTCGACTCGTGGTGGTGGGCGTCGTTCCGCCTCCCGATTTCGTCCACCCGAAGGCAGCTAGCTCTACCCGCTCAAAGGGAGACGGTTGGAAGCCTCGGATCTCACCCGCGGAAAGGGTCGATGACGACACTAGAATTGATGGCTGGCTTCAAGAATCTTACGACCCTGGCCACAACGGCGTAGATTATGGTTGAGACGAGTACACGATGGCCAAAGTACCCAACGAGTTCTGGAAACCCCTCGCGAAACTCATCGAGAGGCTTCCAAGACTGAAAGACCTTCTCTACGCATGCCCTAATCAGTTCCCGCCATGTCTGCTCGCCGCTTTGCACGAGCAACATCCCAGCTGCAGGCTTCACCTGCGCAATTTTCACTTGCATAGCATCAAAGACCGACACGGCCTTGCGGCCGTTCTGGACGCTGAGGAGACTGACCACGAGCTACGGCTGGCAAGCTCGCCATGCCTGCACAGCATCAGATACTCGTACGCAAACAGCCACGGAGACTACGGACGATTTAACAACAACGAAGAGCCAAACCCAAACAACATACACACCTCCGCTGTGATGCGATATGTGACTAGAATGGCCCCTAATCTGAAAAGGGTGCACTTGCGTCCCGTACCCGACGTACCCGACGAAAGCACGCAGTCTTTCCCTCCGAAGCCCTGGGAGGCTGTCAGCCATCTCGACCTTCCTCAATTGCTAGCGTCTCTAACATCCATCGAAATGGATCAAGGGTTCTACGTGTCAGACGAAGTGATCAAAGTGTGGAGGGAATCTACCGAAATGTCCGTTTTACGAGTCCTCAAGTTGAAGATGTTGCAGGTGCCAGCGCTTCAAGAGCTCGCAAAGTGCAATCTCACGTCTCTGGTGCACTTGAACATAGCGTTACCATATGTCGACCGCCGCTCGTATTGGGACGTCGTCGCGGACGCCCTGCGTAGAGTATCCTCACACTTGGTGACACTCAAAATAGGCGGCCTCAGTTCTGAAATCGCTTTGGATTCTGTTCTGGGCCCTTGTCTACGGACATTGGATTTGGCAACGTACAACTCTCGCGTCTTTCAAGAGAAGGATATTCTGGAAATCGCCGCACGAAGTCCGCTCGTGGAGTGTCTTACCTTGCGCATCCCCAGGCGCAAGGGAAATGCGTCAGAGGTGGCGTCGTACCGAGCTCTGGGCAAGCTCAAGCGCCTGCGAGACCTGTCCATCACACTTGTCGTTCGACCACCTCCGATTAGTCGCGCGACCCTGGAATCGATGGGTGTAGAAGACTATGCCTACGGCGTCTTCGAAAGGGAGATATGGCGAGTGACGGCAAATAAGGACCCGGGCTTTTCAACAGGCGCCCTGAAGACCGCCGTCATTAACTCGGCAGTTGATGCACGATTGGTGCGCTCAATCGTCGAAGTGATCACAGCGGCCAAGCAGAGGAGTGGCGCGGTTTCTCTCGAACTTCTACAAGTTGACGTCACGGGGTACGACCAAATCAAGTTGAGTAACAAAGACGACACTGGGACTGCTTTTGGAGAGTATTGCTCACTCCTCGGTCTTCCATGGATTGCTTGGCGCTTTGTCAACTCGGACAATCGGGCAGAATACTTTGTGATTCCTGGCCAGGATGACAAGGACATATACCGACATGACAAGGATCCTATAGAAGAAGTAGGAGGCATTTTCCTGTGGATTATTGAGATGGTCTGGCCGCGAGCGGCGCCTACTAAAGATCTTGTCGGGAGAGCTTGGCATAGCTTCCCATTGGAAACAGACGACGCCATTGATTCGCCTCAGAGTACGTAGTTCATGCAAATACGATGGACCTTGCGCTTTTCCTTTCGGCGATTGTCAGTTCTCATCCATCAACCCATCACTTCCACAAACGTGACGACGCTTCCCCTGTATTTTGGGTAACAAATTTGGCTCTTTCATTGAGATGATACACCATGTGAAAATACTCTTGAGAGTACTTTAGGGTCTTCATAAACGAAAGCTGGAGCTTGCTCGGAAATCATTTCCATACAACCCTGGACGATTGCCTCTGGTATCAGACGCAGTGCAAGGCCAGCTTCTTCTATGCTTTGGCTACTTCCTTCCTCAATTCGGAATCGATCTCCACTTAGATTTGGGTACTTCGTTTAGCTATTGTTCTGTTGCTGTCCGGGCGGATACTCCCAGCTAACCGGGCGGAATACTACCTATAAGCTATATCAGAAGAGGAAGCCTTTCATCATTATTGTCGGCATTATCATCGTCATTGTTATCATTGTCTTCGCCGTCTTCATCGTTATTACTACTGATGTTCTATTATCATTACCAGACCGGATAGCTAGTGTTATCTGCCCTAATAGCAGAAGTTTTGTTTCGGGCTTCGGGGTCGTTCACTTCCCTTCGTCCCGAAGCTAAGCCTCGACTAAGCCCACAAGGGTCTCAGACTCACCTGGCTGGTGCCAAACGAACTGAAATTGTTAGCTCAGCGCTAAATTAGGGAAAATGCCTATTGTCAATACGAGTTTTACTTAGTGGGGCAGCATTGCCGAAGGAAAATAGAAACGTTCAATGTCAGTACGCTGAAATTCACCAGAATTAACTAAGGTATTCTATGTGGCATTTGCTGTTTTGCCCATGCAAACATGCTCCTCTCCTTCGAGTCCTCTTCCAGTAGCTGATCGACCTGTCTGATGATTGCTTCGCCCCAGCCGTTGAGATACCATACCGCCTTCTCCATGGATGACAAAATCACCGCGAAATAAGCGATGAGCAACAGGGCCGGAGGCTGGAGCGTCTCGATATCTGCCAGAATGTCTGCGTCAAGAAAGTAGAGCCAGCGAAGGACAATGCCTGCCTCTGAGAACACGCCGCAGGCTGCCAGGGTCTTGACGATATCTTTAAGGCCCAATGTAGCTTTCTCATAGGAATTTCCTGGCCGGGGAGTAACATCTTTAGGTTGAAATGCTTGAAGATCCTCAAGAGCCTCAAGTATATCGCATGGTAGGTTTGTGTTCCGTATTGAGAGATCCCTAGATATTTGACGGTTAGTCAACGGTTGCGCATGGATTGATGGAGAGAAGGTTCATCTCGTACATCTCACCGAGTTCCTTCGACGTGAACGGTCGGGATCCAGAGTCCAACGCGGCCAGGTCGGTCATGGCACTCCATGAGAGACATGAGAATATGATGACACGAAACCCTTTTATAGCTCGTGCTAACCTGACTAGGTTTTCGATGGCGTCCGATTCTGAATTGTGCGTACGCAACGTTGATGTCAGGATGTGTATGATGACAACGCCCCCGAACAGAAATAGAGGTTTCTGATTTCTTCTGCGCTCATCCTCGTCTGAAAGTTGGGAGCGGAAGGTTTCTGACCCAATATTGAAATGGTAGTCAGATAGATTGAGATATAGTTCTCGATTGCCTGAGAGGAGATAGGCTTTGTGTGCTGCAGACAGCGCTAAGATGCCGTGAAGAACAAAGTCATTTTCGTAGCATGACTGAGGGATTACAGTCTGCCAAATGTGGAGCACATCCGGGCGAGTGGTCATTGAGTGTACAGTGAGGGTGCAAAAATGATGCATCAACTCCTGGTCTTGACTATTTGAAAGTGACGAAAAATTGGGATCAGAAAGACGTGAAAGGTCGAACTCGGGTGTGTCGTACGGCGACATGATGGCATCGCCGTAGTCTAATTTTGATGGACGGTTGGCCATCAAAATAGCCTCAAACACCGATCGGACATGTCGACGTGTGGGACTGTGGCTGAGCTCTGATGACGGAGAACCTTCTAGGGAGAGGGGTTTGGCATATGTTAAACTGCATGTAACTTTGCGTCGAGCGCAATGGGAACACGCAGGCCATGCTTCATCGCACTATGAGGTTTTCAGTAAGCCAAGCTATGCTCGCGCAAACTCCACTCGACTACGCGTACCTTTACCCTGCGACGTTTGCAATCTGAGCAGCCACTGCGGGATTTGGTGTGGTTTCGACGGGAGGTCTTCTTGCAAATAGAAGCGCTAGGCGTCTCCATCCTAGAATGCTCATAGAAACAATGTTGCGAAGGGTGCTGTCGGTATGAATCACGCAAGACAGTCAAACAAGATTGGGTGAATCTGGGGCTCTTTATGCGAGCTCGTATCGAATGCGATATACGAAGAATGACTGTCCGAAAGGGGTAGCTCGAACGCTTCATTCCGGATTGGGGCAGGTGTCAGACGTCTAAGTGTGCTCGGCCAACGAAAAGTTCAGCCGATCGTCAGTGGCGGTATCAAGAACTGCCACTGAGCGGTAGTTCCGGCAGATCACACCGGGGAGTTCGACCGACGCTGAATCTCGGTATGTGCCGTCGTCCGATTTCTGCAGCATGGCCATACATGCTTAAATGTCGCTGAATTCAGAGATGGTCCAGTATGTGGCTTATTTGTCAACGCCCCGACTAGCAATGTTGAATCTATAGCAGGAGATCTACTAACTTAACCAATTCACCGATGCTCGCCTTGACCGTTGCAATTCTGCCGTCCAGTAATTGGAACGACTGCCCCAAGACTTAGCCGTGTACCCGCTGCCGGCGTCGGTGTCATCCCTTAGATATTCCAACACGACGACTTGACCGTGTTCCATATGGAATCTGTCACAGTATGAAACCTCACTATTCGGATGGGCTGCATCAGTTGCTTGTCTAAAGGACTAGGCGGAAAGCTCTGGGTCGCGCTGAAATGATGGCATCGCAATCCTTCTACTCGGTCTGCGGCCAGAATTGGAAAGAGTGAGTACCCAGGCTGTGCTAGGCCACGAATATCAGCATATGCGTGGATTCTGCGTGACTGTTTCAGATGGTGGGCATACTACCATATAGTACCCTCCGACATACATGTAGTGGTTAGGTGCTTGAGGACCTAAGGGCCATGGAGGTTACGATCAACAGCTTTTCCATCAACACGGCCAACTTCAACTGAGTTCGGGGCTCTGTATGCATATTTGTGTAGTTTAGTCTCTTCATGTAGTTAAATTCTAGTGCAGCTCATGACACACTTCTGAGTCTGACTTTTCTGGACACAGGAGATCTCGAAGATGATAAACAGCCATCTAAGTCCGTCCCATGATTCAGAGTTATCGTCCCCAAACCTCCCACTTTCGAGAATCCTCACAGCCCCTTCCCCATGGCCTCACTTGCCGCTCGACATCTTGCTCGTCAGCGACGACCCGGTCAGCTCGCCGTTGTACACAGGCCTCTCGTCCGCGGCCCTCGCACCAGGCGCGATGCTAGCCAGATCGCGCACCAGCATTTCGGCACACAAATCGACCACGCTGCGGGTCGTCATCTTCATCCAACCAGACCACACCCCGGCTGCTGCCCTACCCGTCCCCTGAGCCCCTGGGGCGCCGTTCGTCTTGGCCAAATCTCTCTCAGCGAAATCAGCGTCGACGCCCTTAACCCAGAAGTAGGAGCCTTGGTCGACGGCCTCTAGCACCTCGGCGTCAGCCAGGAGGAACACGCGCTGGTTGGGGCCGTCGTGCATAAAGGGCAGCGACTGGCTGTTATCATTGTCATAGTCGTTGCCACAGCTGCGACTGGCCACCGCTGCCTGCTTGTAAATCTCGCGCACCTCGTCCATGGTCTTGTCCGCGAGCAGGGCGACGTCGGAGCAGGCGTCGAGGACGAAGAGGGTTTTGAGCTGGGCGGCGACGTCCTCCTCGCCGGCCCCAACGTAGCCGTCTATTTCGGAAACGGCCTGGGCCCGGATCTTGTCCAGGAGGGTGCGCCACTGCGCGTCGGTAGCCGGGTCATAAGCGGTGCGGTAGATGGTGAAGCCCCAGCTGCAGTAGTATCCACCCACGTCATCTCCGGGGGTCCACGAAGTTCCGGCCGGGGGCCGAAAAGAGCTTTTGAGGATTGCGGGCAGGATGGAGATGGCCATGGTGTGTGCGTGACTTTGACTACGACTGGGACTGTGACTGATGTTTGTATGCGGTGTTGAATGGGATTGTAAGTCAAACAAGGCTTGGCCGATAGCGTTCTGGAATTAGGAGACTTATCAACACATCGATCGACGCCACTAAAATTTTACAGGGGCATATCTTCTTTCGTCTTGCATATGACTGCCACCATAGTAGCAAAGACTGACAACTCACCAAAAGAGTGTAAACACACTAGTTCTAATCCATCAATACTCATTACTATGTCTTCACGCGTAGTACAGAGTTTCTTGTCATACAATAGTGCTTGCCTCAAGACGTAAGGTAACCAAACCTTTGAGATCCCAGGCGCTTAATCATACCTGAAAGGGATCTGGTAATAAGCCGGAAAGAATGAAGCCGCTTCACGATGTTGTCCACTTGCGGGGGTCATGCGGGGAAGCGGGGTTCGTTCCGTCGCCTTCAATCATCTCCAACTGCTTTCAAATCCGCCGCGGGGAAACACCTGACGTTGAGAGGCCCTCATCCCTGTCTCTTTCTCCACACAAGTGCCGACCACCCAGTCGCCCGGCGCCGCTCAACGCGTGTGTTTTGGGCCCGACCTTCTCCTCTTCCACTCCTCACGACCGACTCCAACTACAGTCTAGAACCCTTGAATCGACAAAGTCGCCGCCTTCTTGCGTGAGAAGTGCCCATCACAGGTCATGTCGAAACGCAGCTGGTCTGATGCCAATGAAGGCATGGAGTTCATGACGGTACTTTCAGCCCTCGACGTGTCACGAGAGTGGGAGACTGACTCTTGGTTCTAGTTGTTGACTGCTGGCAATGGGGAAGGATCTTTTCCGCAAATATCCCGGAAAATTAAGGCTTGTGCAGCATGCCGCAAACACAAGGTTTGTGATATACTCCAGCCTCCAAACACCCCATGCTGACTGTGCACACGTAGATCAAATGCTTGATGGATGAGAGCGGTCCACCATGTCGTCGGTGCTCCGAACGCAATCTGGGTTGCGTTCTTGGCAAGAACTTACAGAGCATCATTGATGAGAAGACACAGTAACGATTATTCTGATCGACAGCGTCGAAGATACCCTCTCTCTGATATCCAACATAGATACAACGAGGCTGTCCTGCAAGACATCGAAAGTCTCCATGCCACACTCAAAGAGATCGCCAAGAAGGTTGGGGCATCAGAACCTGCGGCGCTTCAGAGTACAACTTTGCGAAACTCAACAGACTCTCCTTCACAAAACGGACGGCCAGCATCAACCACCAATGGCAATGGCTACCGTCTTGGTGTATCAGGGCAGGACAACCATGGTCCATCTTGCGACAACTCCCCTAAAATCTCTCCCGAAGACGAGAATCTCCCCCACGTACCGATCCACTCACTCTACGCACTCACTAAACTACGAGCCCTAAGATCTCCGGATGCTCCTGAGGGACACTCAAGTCCTGCCCTTGATGACTTCATCGCCCGCGGTGCTATCCGGCTCGACGATGCCGAACGGCTTTTCCGTCTCTACCGCGATCGGCTCGACCCTTTCATGTACGGGGTAGGTTGCAAGTATCAGCAGCTCGATGGACTGCGACGAAGGAGCTCGATTCTCACCGCCGCAACTCTCACAGTCGCCGCTCTCCATGACCCACAGGCAAATGGGATATATGGTGTATGCAGCTCAGAGTTCCGTCGCCTGACGGAAAGGTCAATGTTTGACCGTCGCGTAGACCGAGACTATCTTCGAGCCATGTGCGTTGCGTCGTACTGGCTGAGCGATGTGTCATGGATGTTGTCAGGCTACGCCATCCGACGAGCAGCAGAATGCAACCTGCACAACAGCTATACCCGCGCTATCGAGGAGAAGAGTGAGGAAGCTGCTGATGGAGCAAGATTGTGGTATATCCTCAATGTTTGCGACCAGCACCTGGCTACGCTGTACGGAAGGCCAGCAATTGTGCAGGAAGACTCGTCGATGCAACAGTGGGAGAGCTTCTTAGCGTCCCCAGTATCGAATGAGCAAGACAAACGCCTTGCCAGTCAGGTGGCACTCCTAGGAATCATAGGCAGCATACGAGAGTTGTTCGGTCCAGACAAGGGCCAACCGACACCGAGATCTTACGTCCATCAGATTACGCAGTTCAACAAGGAACTTGACCATTGGCTGAAGCATTGGTCGGAGACGCTACCAGGTAAGGGGAAGTTGTCAAGGTATGAATCACACACGCTAACAGGTCATTGCAGAAGAGTCAGAAAACATTGGTCGCTTCCCACGAAAAGGTGCCAAGTTGCATTTCCACTTCGCAAAACTTCATCTCTACTCACACATCTTTCGTGGGCTGTCCGGAGATAACCCAATTCCCTACCACTTTCTCGACTGCGCAGCAACAGCCATCTCCGTCGCAATCTCAACCATCAACTTCATCTTGACTGACCCGGATGTTGCTGCTGGCGTGATAGGCATGCCTTCATATCTTCACTGCATGACTGCCTTCGCATGCATGTTTCTCATCAAGGTGGCCGTGAAGTATGGTGGGGATCTGATAGAGCCTGACCGCGTCTGGGACTTGACCACAAGTCTCGTGAGACATTTCCGGTCTTTGCCAGCTGGTAAGTGGCACCTTGCAAATCTCATGGCGCCAGGTCTCGAGCGGATGGCGGCAACGTTGAAGCGTAGCCAAAATGGTTCATTGGCTCACTTACACGACGCACTGCCTGCATCCAACGGCGTCAATGGTACAATCGACCCACAGCTAATGCCACCGAGCACTGACGGAACATTCATCGGCTCTGAGGGTGAATTCTTCTTTGACTATGACATGAGTTTTGGCTTGTCGCCAGTGTTTAACTTCGACTTGTCATCGTTGAACCCCGAAAGTTCTACCTTGCCGGCTCAAGACTTCACCAATGTTGAGTATCAGATGTCAAGACCCAACACATGAAGACTCGGGGTTGAGGGGGTTCGGTAAATTGATACCCAGGAGAGCGTGAATTTGTATCATAGATTGCATATTTGGAGAACAGCCAACTGAATTATAATTACATGCCCTGAATGGCCCTGGCCTTGTACTCAGACTCCAGGTATTTACACTCTTCCTCTGTCAACTTGAACTTCAGCGCTTCTACCGTCTCCTTAATCCGCTTCTCGGAATTCAACCCAACGATTGGGTAGCAGCCCTGCTGGAGCACCCACGCGGTAGACACGAGTGCCATGCTGACGCCCCTCTTCTTCGCAACCTCCTCCACGCGGCTTACAATATCCAAGTTTGCATCAGCAAACCATGCCTGTGTCTTCTTGTCCGTCTGTGCACGTAGCGAAGTGCTGTCCGCATTGTCCTTTGCCAGTGGCTTCGCGAGCATACCGCGCGCGATCGGAGACCAAGGAATGACACCCACTCCGGTCGCTTGGCAGAATGGCAACATCTCGCGCTCCTCCTCGCGGTAGAGCAGGTTGTAAAACGGCTGCATTGAAATGAACTCGGTCCAGCCGTTGGACTTCGCGATGTATTGCAGACGGGCGAACTCCCATGTGTACATGGAGGACGCTCCGATGTAACGGACTTTACCGGACTGAACGACTTCGTGGAGGGCTCGCATGATCTCTTCGGGCGGGGTTTCGCGGTCGAGGCGGTGGATCTGGAGGACATCTACGACGGTTAGTCTCGCTTCATCGTGGGAATGAAAGATCACACACCGATGTAGTCGGTGCCGAGGCGTTCTAGGCACTTATCAACCGCGTGGAACACGTGTTTCCTGCTGAGTCCCATCTGGTTGACGAGAGGACCATCGTTGACGCTCGCGGGCCTCGAGTTGTCGTCCATTACTGGATTGAAGATCTTGGACAAGATCACCACCTTTTGTCGAGGGATGTTAAACTTCTTGAGAGCCTTTCCGATAACAAGCTCAGAATGACCGTTTGAGTAGGTGTCGGCGGTGTCCCAAGTGTTGATGCCGTTATCGTAAGCTGCCTTGAGCAATTCCAAGCCTTCTACCTCATCGAGAACCCATGGTGAGCCCTCCCATTGAGAGGTGCCGAAGGCCATACATCCGAGGATGATCTTGGAGACCTTCAGGCCACTGTTCCCAAGCCTGTCCACAGATGACTGTTAGCATCACTGCAATGAGTTCACCATGCCCAGCCCCGACCAGATAACGATTCAATATTTCATTCCAAAACTGCTGGTGAAAACCCAGGGGAAAACAAGTGAGGGGTCAAGTTCGTGGTTCCAGAGTTTGGGAGCTCACCTCACGTATTCCATGTTGCTTATCTGTTTGCTTTGACCTAAACTTTGTCGGGTATCAAGAATATGCTTAGATCATTCAAGCTTGCCCAGCTCAAAGTATCACTCCAGTCTGATTACAGACGAGCAATCGAGAGGTTTTGTTTTATCGCCCATCACGTCATCCCTCACACGCTCGCTATTCTCGGCCTCAACTCCTCCGCCCAAAATCTCCCAAACCCCTGCTTTACTAAAGCCCCACGCAGTGCGGGGAAGTACCCATCCGGAGGATTGCCGCGAGTCTCCAGTCGTGTCGGCATTCTCGCCGATGTCCAAATTGGGCATCCTGCGCCGGAAACCTGTCCGAACGACGACACGGCAGCTTGTTGGTGCGCATTTCCGTTGCCGCATGTCGTCGGATACGCTCGGCTACTTCGTAGCGAGTTGCAGCGGGAATGAGGAGATACCCCGAAAACGTAATCAAGTGTTCCCCGTGGGACCATAGCGAAATCGGACGATTAAAAGTAAATGATGAGGGGGAGGGGCAATGAGGGGTGAAGATGGTGGCTCTCCATCATAGAAGCCTCACAGTTAATCGAGACCAAGTTTCTGTTTGCTTCATCAAAATCTTCAAAAACCAGTCTAAGATGTCAACCGAGATCCTCATTACCGGCGCTGCTGGCTTCGTTGGCCAGGAGCTCGTCTCCGCTCTCGTCAAGGCCAATCCCTCCCACCAGCTCACAATCACCGATGTGATTCAGTCCCCAGTACCAGCCGATGTAGCAGGGGAGAGCGGGAGAATCAAGTCGCTCAAGGCCGATCTCACCGACCCGGCGGCGGTGGCCTCCCTCTTCTCCAAGAAGTTTGCTGCCGTCTACCTCCTGCACGGGCTGATGTCAGGTGGCGCCGAAGCCAATCTCGAGCTTGGATACACCGTTAACTTTGACTCGGTCCGGGCCGTCCTCGACCACCTCCGCAAAAACTACCCCGGCACCACGGTGGTCTTCACCAGCTCCTGCGCCGTCTACGGCCCCCGCCAGCCCGTCAGCGAAAGCGAGGTCGTGCCCAAGCCCAAAACCTCGTACGGCACTCAGAAGCTTATGATTGAGCTTCTCGTGGAGGACTTCTCTCGCCGCGGTCTGATCGATGGTCGCATTGTTCGACTTCCAACCGTCACAGTCAGACCCGGCGCTCCTTCAGCGGCGGCCTCAAGTTTCGCCTCCGGCATTGTCCGCGAGACGCTGAAGGGCATCAAGAACGTCCTGCCTGTTAGCCGCGACCTCGAGGTTTGGGTCTGTAGTCCCGCTACTGTGGTCAAGAACCTTATCAAGGTCAAGGATGTTCCAGCGGAGAAGTTTGGCGATTCCAGGGTTGTGAACCTGCCTGGCATCACTGTCACTGTACAGGAAGTTCTGGATGCTGTGGAGAAGGTTGGTGGAAAGGATGCTTTGACTTTGATTGAGGAGAAGAAAGATCCTGCTATTCTGGCGATCGTAGACACGTGGCCGGCCCGCTATGATGTTACCAGGGCTTACAGTCTAGGTCTGGAGCCGGATGGACCCATCTTGCAAGCCGTGGAAGCCTTTGCTAAGACGTTGAAGAAGTAAACTGGGGTATTACCCAGCTGTCTATATCTAGGTACTTATCTTAGTAGATACATGGTTTAATGGATGTGAGATGACAAAGCGAATTATATGTGTTGCTCGGTGTCAGGAATCAATAGATGTGACCATGTTTTGTCAGGGAAGTCTTAGTCATAGCCATAAATTAAATTATAACTATGACGTATTCTACGTGTGAGTCTATTCAAACCGAACTACTGCAGTCAAGGATCATCAGTGGAAAATTTGGTTTTCATATGAATTCTCAATTGAATGGGTATGATAAGAGATATTATTTACAGAATCTTCTGTGTCTTCTGTGTTTACAGCTTCGATCGCGGCTTCCTGAGAGGTCTCTTCTGTCGCGATTGCGCCTCTGACATGACCATGTAATCCACATCCAGAGTGTTCACCATTGCCGGCGATGCCTGGCTCAAGCTCGTGATACCACAAAGTCGCATTGACGTCTCGATCTCGTCTTTCAGGACTGGATGTAACATTTGAGTCAGCTTGGAAATAAGCCTGGCTTGTACGGAAAATATTCAACTTACTCTGCGCCAGGTGTTCGACTCCTTCTTGGCCATAAACCAGGGAGTACAGGAACGGCCGGCCAACGCCAACAGCCGTGGCTCCCAATGCGATTGCTTTCAGGATGTCTGAGCCACGCTCGAACCCTCCGTCTATGTATACTTCGAGTTTATCGAAGACCTCGGGGCACTGCTCTCTAAGCTCGAGAAGGACGAGGATCGATGCTTGCGCGCTGTGTATGACGTTCGTTAGCGCAAGCTGCCTCTCACATCACTCGCAACAAGCAAGTGCGAATGAAACTTACCCATCGAGTGAACGACCTCCGTGATTGCTCAAAAGAACACCATCGACCCCGTACTCGACGGCCAGGCGAACATCATCCGCAGTTTGCACACCCTTGAGCACGATTGGCACTCCACTCGCCTCCCGGATCCAGGTCAGGTCCTCCCATGTGATAGACTTGTCGATATACTGAGCCATGAGACGTCCCAGTCCACTGCCCTTCTTATCCTTGCTGCTTTCAGCATTGCTGATTGCTGACCGGATTGTTCCTGCCTGAGCAGCTCGCTCGTCGGCCTCTCTCTTTCCAGGTACAGGTGCGTCGACTGTTACGAAGATAGCCTTGATTCCGAGTGCCTTGGCAGACCTCAGAATCTCAATTGTTTTGTGGCGCTCTGCATTGATGTAGAGCTGGAAGAAGAATGGTTGGTTTGGTGGAGCAGCGTTAACGATTGACTTTAGAGTGTACGAGGCGTTACTTGAGATCTAGAATCCGGGTTAGTGACCAATGCATTGTGTGCAAAGAAAATTACTACTTACGATCTGGATGATGCCCTCGTTTGCTGCACCACGACTCAGAGCGAGCTCACCATCTGGATGCACTAGCTTGGCCATGGCTGCTGGCGAGATAAAGAATGGAGCCGAGCTTTCGAAGCCCAGAATGTTGGTTTTGAAGTCGACATGGGAAACATTTCTCAGAATCCTCGGCCTGATCATGATTCTCCTCGTGAGCTCCTTGTTCTTTGTATGTGTTATCAGGTCCGTTGCGGCAGAAGAGTAGAAAGCCCATGTCTTGGGCGTCAGAGCCTTAGACGCAACAGCTGTGAGGTCCGGGGCGCTGAGGATCGTCTCCAGAGGTGGGGCAACGTCCTCTTCTTGCGCCGAGCCAGGCGTTTGCGCAACTTCCGCTGGAGCTGTAGCTACTCCATTCTGGTCTTCTGGCTGTGATGCTGCAGCCGGAACGTCTGGAGTGGCATCCTTCAAAACGCCAATGAACTTCTCTTCTGGAAGCTCTTCGAGAATATCAGGTGCGTGAACACTGTCGAAGATTGTTGTGGCATTCGAGCCAGCGCATTTGAGAAGGACTGGAAAGCATCATAGCGGTGAGACGAATGACTCGGAACTGAAAAGGTAGAAAGCTTACCTGAAGGACCTCCAGGATGCTCGCTGATGAAATCAGTGATGTCCCAAACCTTGGAATGAATAGCTATCCAACAGTCCGTCTTGGAGTTGTGTTTGCTGAGATCAGTGAGGCTGATCACGTTGCTCTCCTGTGCCTTCGTCGCCATCGTGTTTCGTGTTTGGGGGGACCGGGTGTCTCAAGGTGGTGGTCGGATATCACAAAACAGTGGTCAAATGATGTTCCTCCAGTCCCCTCAGCTCTCACGTCTACTTCACTCGAAGTCGAGACAGAGCAAACATATTGCTTGTCGGAATGATGGAAAAGCAATTTTGACAAGTCGCCACCGCCTGCCAAGCCCCATCAACTCCAGACCGCGCTTTCGCAAAACCGCCAGTTCGGATTGCCTCACAAATCGCGACATCCCCGTCACGGCCGAGCGCCGCGGTGCATCCCTGTCGACTCCGCACCGCCCATTCCCCATGGTTCGGCTTTCTCGCCGATGTGGGCCGTTACACAAGTGTCCCGGGCCAGCCCCGGATGTGCGTGATTCCTTCTTCACACGTAACGAATTGTTCTGTTTCTTACGTATCAGCAATTAGGCACAATGTCACTGGACGAGAGATGTCCCGAGTTCGTAGTTTGGCTGCCAACCTGATTGCGGAATCGGTCGACAATCCGGCAACAGTCCGTCGTTTTGCTTGGCCGAATTCTTCTCCGCATCTGTCTCCGCAGCATCGGAGTTGGAGTCTCACTGTTATGAGGGGTTGTTTTCCAGGCTCAATCTGCAAACTAATTCCAAGATTCACCTTGAAACGATAAGATCTTGACAACGCTGAGTGACATCCTCAGCCAAAGCCATAAGCCTCTATCTGTATCATCTGAGTGATTCGACACTTCCATCATGCCTTCCAGTACCATCGCCTCCAAATCAAAACCCCTTCCCCGCGGGGTTTATACCCCTGTCGTCACGATCTACAAAGCCGGCGACCCTCTGCAGCCTGTCGACCATGATGCCATGTACAAGCAGTGCCAGGCTCTGGTGCGCGCAGGCATGCATGGCCTCGTCTACCTCGGCACCAACGGCGAGCTTGTTCTTCTCACAGCCGATGATCGCAAAGCCATCGTCGAGACTGCCGCTCGTGCAGTAAAAGACCTTGGAAAGCCAGACTACCCCATCGTTGCCGGCATTTCAGCGCAGTCAACACGCGAGTCCATCTTGAACGCCAGGGATGCCGCGAGCGCCGGCGCTAACTTTGGTCTGCTGCTGCCGCCGAGTTACTGGGCAAAGGCACTCTCCAGCGACGCGATTCTCGGGTACTACCGCGACGTCGCTGACAACTCTCCCATCCCGATCGTCATCTACAACTTCCCTGGTGTGACGTCGGGTGTGGATCTCGACTCGGACCAACTGACCGCTCTCGCGTCGCACCCTAATATTGTGGCAGTCAAGCTGACATGCGGAAATGTCGGCAAGGTTGTGAGGTTGACGAGCAAGTTTGCCCATGAGCAATTTGGTGTCTTTGGTGGTAGCAGTGATTACCTCCTTCCAACTTTGCAATCTGGAGGCAGTGGTTGTGTTACTGGCATGGGTAACATCTTCCCAGGCTCGACGTCTGCTGTGTATGATCTGTGGGCGGCCGGAAAGCTTGAGGGGGCCCAAAAGCTACAATTTGATGTTGCAAACGCAGAATGGGCTTGCAAGAAGGGCATTGCCTTGACCAAATACGGTGCTTGGCACTTCCTTGGACGCGATATTGGTATTGATGACGAGTCTTCGTGGGAGATGAGGAGGCCGTATTTGCCTCTTGGCGATGCTACAAAGAAGTGGGCTTTGGAGACATTAGGCGTTCTGGAAACGACCGAGAAGCAAAGGTCATGGAGCAAATAATCGCAAATACAGACACCGAAACAATCATTCAATTGACATGAATCGTTCAAGATATTTTGTACACCGGAACAAACTGCATGCTGTATTTAGATAACGACAGGACTGGAGAAATACTGACGACGACGGCGGCAAAGATGGTGTTGAATACACAACGGGCCCACAGGAGAAGAAGTCATGGTGGCGTAGGAGGGGTAGACGGACAACGGTTTGGAAAGGTTCTGCAGAAAGATCTAGCTTTTCTAGGCGTCTGAGGTTTTTCCGCTTTTGATATAGGCTAAAGTAAACGTATCACTGCGTCTGGATACAAGTGAAGATGACTGGAAAGTCTGCTCTGAACGATATTCAATTTCTAAATAATCGCTTTCCAAGGGGTATTAAACTTGATTGATCTATGCTTCCTGGACCCATTTCTCTACGTCTTTAATCCTAACATACTTAATATGCTGGCGATGGAACGTGAAGGCCACATGAACCACAGACTCCTCTGCATCCACAAAGATGCTCGGGTAGCTTAGCTCCCGGTTAGTCTTCTCTATCGAGTTATTAGTCATGCAAAAGCCGTCGCCTTCCTCAAGAACCCTCTCCTTCCACGTCAGACCCTCATCAATTGAGATTCCAACAGTTAAGGTCTTGCGTGGAGTTCCCCAGATCGCTGTCTTCCCGTTGACCGCCGCTTGATTGGGGCGCTTGTCGTCTTCAGGGGTGATGTCGTCGTACAAGCCTTCTCTCTTTGCCATCCCTTCTTCTGCAGCAGAACGGTTGAACACAATGGCTAGGTTCCCTGATGGCAGACGAGCGGCGCAGATTCCACTGTTGGGGTTTAGCAGGGGAGTTGGCTTTGGGGCCGTCCAGTTGAGACCATCGGACGAGGTGGATCGATAGATGTTGTCTGCCCAACGGCTGCGGTAAAAGGCGACATAGTCTGAGCCTTGCTTGCTCGGAATAATGGGGTTCATGTGTACAGCGCCAACGCTGTCAGGGACAACACTTTCAATCCATGTCTCCCCGTCATCTCGAGAGTAGAAAACGGCTGCATTATCGTTATTGCCGATCCATCTTTGTCCCGGTGTTGACCGACAGTGGAATACAGGCAGAACCCAAGTCCCATCAGGCAGGACTACTAGTGGTTGGCGAACAAATGCACCAGTGACACCTTTGAGGGGTCGTCGTGGCTCAGACCATGTAACCCCATTATCGCTCGATGTTCGAGACATGATGTAGCAGCCATCTTGGTTACCTGCATCTTGCGAGGTGTGGAACAACCAGATGGTGCCTGTCTTTGGTGCTCTGAAGAGAACGGGGTTCTGGCAGCTGCGATTGGTGTCTGAGGAGATCTTCTGTGGGCTTGACCAGGTGTCGGAGCCGGGCTCCTGGCGAGACAGCCAGATGCTAATGTCCGGCAGACCCTCCTGAGAGCCGCCGAACCAGGTGCATAGCAAAGCCTTGTCGGGTAGTTGGAGAAGGTTGGAGGCGTGCACCTGGACCGTTGCCGCAGGGATAGCGGCCGTATGCAAGGTTGAAGACGACATGTTTGAAGACAGAGCGCCAAATAGAAACCAGCCTGCAGGAACGTGGGCCGAGGTTTGGTTGATACGGCTTCAATGTTGGCTTGGAATAGATGCCGTTTACTGTTGATCTCTTTGCTGTATCAGCGGCAACAATAGTGCACCCTGGCCGAACGCGGTCGCTTCTATGTATTTCCCCAAGATGCTGTTCGCCAAGTTGTTGTGACTATCCTGCCCCGCGTCAGGCATTCCCCGCTTCCATCAATCCTCGCGACTCAGGATCCCACCGGCCGAAACTCCGGCCCCGCTATTTCATGTCCCGGGAGCGCCACGACTTTTAGCTGCCGTGTGCACACGGGCGAAGGTTGAAGTCTAGGACAAGTCGCCGAGTTTCCTAATTTTGCCTAGCCCCCACGAAACCTGGGGTTGCGGAAACCCCCTGATATCGAATCTGGGGATGGTGGGACTGTTGGCAGGTCACTTGGCCAGATCATCAAACCATTGCAATTCGCGGCCTTTCAACTGGACGATCGTTCTGGTGACACCGGTCTTCTCGCCGAGTCTGTTGCATTGGCTGATCCCCATGGTTCCCCATGCAGTTGTGGCTCGAGGAAACGCTGTGGATTACGCGGGGTAGTTCGGCTCTTGGTCTCCTGGGGGCCCCCTCTCCCCGTGGGGTGGTAGTTGCGTTGCAAACCATTGACTCAGGCAGTACGGATATATGATACAGTCGAAGTCTGTCTTTAACTCATTCTACGACACCGGAAACCGTTCGTTAGACTTTCCGTCGCAAGCAACGTCTAACCTCTCCGACAACAACCTCCCAAAGACTTGATAGAATCGATTGCAAACATGGGCGGCGGAGGCTCACTATTCGCCTCTCCCGAGTGGAAGAAAGACCCTCGGGAGATTTTCAACTCGAAACTACTCCTTTTGGGCATCACGATTGCCTTTGCAGGTTGCTCCTATGGCTTCGACCAGGGTAACATCGGAGGCATCATGACGTTTCCTTCCTTCCGGAAGGCATTCGGTTTTGATACCATCAGTACAGAAGAAGCCGACAAGCGAGGTATGCTACAGATGTGAACTCGGAGATGGCGTCTAGTATCTAACACTGAGAACAGAGGGCAATATTGCAGCGATGCGTAAGTATACAGAAGTACGAGTGTGACGTGTGATAATGCAAGCCTAACATCAGACAGTTGCTGCTGGAGGTACTGCAGGAGCCCTGCTGGCAGCTCCTCTCTCCGACTACCTCGGTCGTAAGAAGGCTGTGACTTCGATGGCCGGCCTTTTCTTGATTGGTTGCTCGATGCAAGAGGTGCCCAACCTAGACGTCCTCTATGCTGGCCGCTTGTTGGCTGGTGTAGCCATCGGTGCAACTTCGATGGTGAGAATCACTGGAGACTGAGATTGACTCCTGGTGGTGTGCTCACTCTTTGTTCCAGTTGGCCCCTCAATACCTGGCAGAAAACTCTCCCAAGTCGATTCGAGGCTCTCTTACCACTTCCTACAACTTGATGATTATCCTCGCTCTTGCAATTGCATTCTGGGTCAACTATGCCGTCAGCCTTTGGCCTAATCAAGACCCCAACAACAATAAGGCTTGGCAATTGGCCCTCGGTATTCAGCTCATTCCCGGATTCTTCCTCTTCGTCTTGATCTGGTGTAAGTACTAATCCAACCGATGACTTCGAGTGCGACATTAGCTTACCTTTCAACTCGCAGTCGTTGTCGAAACACCCCGAGCACTTATCGCAAAAGGCAAAGATGAGAGGGGCCTGAAGAATCTCTGCAAGCTTCGAGGCCTGCCTGCAGAGCACCCCTATGTTAGACAAGAGTACATGGAGATCACTGCTCAGGTCGAAGCAGAGCAAGCGACCGCCAAGGGTAAGTGCCAAGATGCCACGAGGAGTCAATGCCTTCAGTTTGCTCACTAGCCTAGGAACCAACTATCTCGTTGTCATGAAGGATATCGGAACGAACGCTAGCAACCGTCGCCGGCTCTTCCTCGCCATTATGCTGTTCCTCTTCCACAAACTGACCGGTACCGACTCGCTCAACTATTTCGCTCCTCAGATCTTCGCCATGATTGGCGTCCCCAAGGGCTCCAGTTCTCTGCTCACCACTGGTGTATATGGAGTTGTCAAGTTGGCCACAACTATCGTCTACGTCACCGTCATTGTTGATCGCGTCGGCCGACGTCTCCCCCTCATCATCGGTGCCACCATCCAGGCCACGGCTATGCTCTACATTGGGCTTTTCATCCGCTTTTCTGATGTGAAGGCAGGAAGTGGCACAACCCCTGGCGGAATTGTCGGTATTATCATGTAAGCATGCCTTTTTTCTCTTGATGATACCCGAGTATGGGCTAACAACGATCAAAGGATCTACCTTTATGCTTTTGGCTGGTCATTTGGACACTCTGTCGCGCCGTATCTGACTGCGTAAGTGTTCCAGCGCAAGGCGTACGAGACAACGATTTTCTTCTAACACTGTGTCTAGTGCTGAAATCTTCCCGGCCCGTATCCGATCGTTCTGCATGTCTTGCTGTCTCTTCACAAACTGGATCGTAAACTACGGCATTACCTCTGCTACGCCCCACATGCTGCGGACAATGGGTTACGGCACCTTCCTTTTCTTCGCTGTGATGACCTACATCGGTGCGGTATTCGTCTTCTTCTGCTTGCCGGAGATGAAGGGTCGCAGTATCGAATCCATGGATGATTTGTTCCAGCATTCTCTCTGGAGCATGTTCAAGCGCGCCTATCCCACCGAGGAGGAGAAGGTTCGCCACGACGTGCAAGAGAGGCTCCATGAGAAGATGCAAGAGGAGGAGAAGGATGTTTCGCATGTTGCCATGGTCGAAGATAACAGCAGACGCGTGTGAGCTGGTTTTCGCTATTGCCTCAATGGTGGGGATGCTGAGGGTTGGAAGAGTCAAAGTTTGTCAAAGATAAAGATACCTTAGCATTAGCGGTTGTCGATGTCTTTTGAGTCACAAAATACCCAAATGTCTTGAGTTCAATTGGCGTCTTGAGTTGACTTTGCGTTTCTCCGTATTTCTAATTAATTAAATTGAGTCGGTTCGAGCATCGAGCGAGTCATGGTCTTCTCAATGCATGCGTGCCCACTTTGAACGCGCAATCTGGCTGGAGATGCAAGATACTGCGAGATAAGATACGCCTTCCCCACTAGATCGCGTCAATTGAACGAGCGAATTAGATAAGAGCAGTTAAAATGACAAGAAAGGCGTGCGGAGTCAGTGCCGATGACGGTCCTTGTCAACGCCAACGCGGGGAAGAACACATTGACCGATAACAGATCACTAAACTTAATTAGGAAAGTGTCCCAATAAAGTCTGACTGAAAAGTTCCGCTTATTCCTGTCTCTAATCCACTCGCTGTGCTTGGGTTTCCATCGGGGTCCTCTTTTTCCCTCTCAACACCAAAGATCCCTACGTCACGCCTGTTACGCCCAACACGCCGCCGCATATCTTCTTTCACCACTCGCCGTGACCTTCCTTTTGCTCAATTAAGCGAAGACGAATATGGCCTCTGTTTCTCAAACTGATCCGCGCCGGAGGAAAGGGTCTAAGCACGACAAGACTGGCTGTTTGACCTGCCGATATCGGTGAGTTCACCGAGCACCCTTATCTTTTCGACATCCCATTCATCGGTCCGTGATTCTCACAAGCTCGGAGGACGTAGGCGGAAAAAGTGTACCGAAAACACGTTTCCAGTCTGCGGCGCATGCGCGCGTTTGAATTTGAAGTGTGTTCGAAGCACAACTCGCGATGTCGTGCCTACCAGCTGGGTTGATCGCAAACAGCAGTCAACCAAACCGTCGCGTGGGGTCCCGGACGCTGATGACAACTCACCACAGCGTTCGCGATGTTTCCCACTCGGTCCGCCAGTGTCAATTATCGAGCCATGCAAGCCACCACGGAAGAGGCAGGTCATGCGATATTACATCGAAATTCTCAGTCATTACCTGACTGTAAATGAGCAGTTCAACTCATTTTTATCAGGTGAGTCACAAGTTAATCATCCATCGCAGCACACAGGGCCTGACGATCATGACTGGTACAGCGTTCTTGCCTATGGCTATGGAGTCGTCTGTCCTGTACGACGCACTTGTCTCATTCGCCTCAGGGCACCTAGCTTTGAGTGACCAATCGTACAAGCTTTCGGCAATTGAGGCTCACTCAACGGCAATGACCAATCTCGCCACGGCTCTGAGCACACCACAGAATGACATTACTTGGTATGAGACCAAAGCAGCAACTTGCCTAGCCTTCGTGATTGGCGAGGTTTGCGCGGGGAGCAACCGCGGATGGTGCACCCACCTCAATGGAGCAAAGCACATCATCGAGTCTGCCAGTGTGAATACCAGCTCAGGAGTTACACTGCATGGACCAGATGTTTTCAAAAAGAGTTCAGAGGGCCAGTGGATCCTTCGCAACTTCGCGTATCACGATATTGTTGGTAGCGTCACACTCCGGAGGCGTCCTCTTCTGGACTGCAGCTACCTGGACGGCATCACCGACGTCGTTGATACCTACCTGGGCGTGGCAACAGAGCTTTTGCGCTACGTCTCAACTCTCTGTTTTCTCGATGAAGAAACCAAACTAGACCTGGACTTACCTGCTGAAGAGACAGCGAGAAGGATGATCCAGTTCCACAGCACATGCGCCGAGGTTGAACAAGAGTTGCAAGACTGGCGCTGCCGCCCCGATGCTGCGCCAGAGCTAGTAGCGTTGGCCAACGCCTTTCGAAGCGCGGTGTTGATCTTCCTTTACCGCCTCGTGCGCACTCGGATGGAAGACGAAGCCTCATCTGCAGAAGACGATTGGCTGAAGGCGGTCAGTGGCTGGGATATTCTGCCGACAAAACTTCGCACACAGATCTCAAATATTCTACGGCATGTCTCCGACATCCCAGTCGGCAGCCATGCCGAATCGGCCATTCTCTTTCCGCTGTTCCTTGCGGGCGGTGAGGCAACTGAGGAAGAGCACATGGAAGCAGTCCGCAGCCGACTGCAGATGACTTTGAAGAAGCGACGATTCCAGAATATTGCGCTATCTCTGGATATGCTCGAAGACCTCTGGCAGAAACGAAAGTCTGAAGACGGAGCTCGAGTCGACTGGACGCAGATCTTGGACGCATCTGAGGAGCCTCTGCTTTTGACATAGACTATTGTCATGCAACAGCTAAGTTGTCACAGTAGTCATTCTCTATACTACACCCTCGCATGATTGGCAAGTTGCGCCGGGGTTCTGTGTCTAGTTCCATATCCATGCTTCACAGGGAATAGCAGTGGTCCAACACGCCAGAGTCCTATGAGTAACCCAGCCTTCAGGAGTTCAGACTTGCTGTGTTCAGCGAGTGAATTTGGAGGCATCATAACCTCGCCGCAAGATTGCCTGAGACCAACCCAGAACAGCAAAGACTGTCTCGCATTAACGATAAACACAATCTATCAGCGCCCACACCGGACAACGTCAACACCAAAGCGCCAGAGTTCAGTTCTGCTCGGCCTTAAAAAGAAGTATTCGCCTGTCGTATCACTCCAGAATCAACTAAGCACAAGATCCTTGGTGTAGGTAGGCAGGGAGGAATCAGGATCTGGTACCCAACGAAGTCACACCCGCCGGACTTTGGATTGAGCGAGTCTGAAGGCATGATGCTGGACTGTAGAACCAGCATCGGCACAGGCGGCATCGGCAGCTGCCAGGTTCACCTCCGTGATGATGCGACACGTCGGCACGCCGAGTACATCCCCTGCCCGGGGGTGTTGGGGGGGCTGTGGAGGGGGCGTTCAGAGTGTTGCAGCAGGAGACATGATATTATGAAGGGTTAGACACTTTGATTTCCATCAGTCTTCTCTGATATTCTTTGATCTTGTCTTTCACCTAGACTAGCTCCAATGCGAAGGCATTCATTCCACCAACTTCCAATCAACATACTTGAACTCGGCAGGCACCAGACAGGGTTTAGCTGATGCTCCTTGCGCGTAGATGGCAAAGTGAGCACCAGTATTGGGAGATTCACGTCCTGAAATCCGATGCGTCAACGCCCTGCTGGAAACCGAGCCAAGGCGCTCGCCAAGTGGCATTTTCTCTTTGTCCTGCAGTCAGTCGTTGCGTAAAAAAGCTCGTAACCCAGTGATCGCGCTTGAATGGTGAACTTGACCGTGGTCTCGTAGCCAACGCTCGTAGCTTTCTCCTAAGGAACTGTTAGCTGCTTCTCAGCTCAAATAAGACCGTTGCATGTTGCATAATTACCGTAAATTCCCCCTGCTCATCAACCACTTTGCAAATGATCTCGTGATGGTTTTCGGAAGTCTTGCGCAGACCGATCGAAGCATGAGCAAATTGGGACCACCAAATGGCCGTGCCTGCCTCTTCGCCGACAACATCCGGATGGAACTCCAGCTCCACCGTCCAATGCATAGAGAACTGTGTTTGCTTGCGAAGAAGCATGCTAGGACACTCAAACTCCGTGATCTGATGAGCGCCCCCGTGAAGATGCAACCCTGTGGAGCCAAGCTTGTACGCGTTTTTAAGAGGTGTCCTCAGATGATACCATCCAGGATCGAGCTCGGGCCCTCGAAACTCGTCGCGCCAATAAGTCTCCTTCTGCTGCGCTGCGACACCATCGACCTTCATCTCAAGGATGATTTTCTCCCTGTTGTTGACGATGGGCCACCCGTCTTCCCATTTCACCGGGGCGAGAAACGTTTCACGTCCCAGTTGCGAGCTTTCAGAACCACCGTTTTGAGGGCGCACGCCGAGAAAGACTGCCCACCACTTGCCGTTCGGGTCGTCAACAAGGTCCAAGTGACCTGTGTTGCGGATCTCCGGATGGGTGTCGTTGAAAACCATGGGATTCGCAGTTCCTTCGGGGCCCGCCTCCCAAGGACCAAAGGGGCCTTCCTTGGAGCGGAAGATCCACTGTTGATGACCCTCATCCGTGCCACCCTCCGCCGTGCTGAGGTAGTAAAACCCATCCTTCTTGAAAATGTGCGGTCCCTCGGCGATGCCCAGACCAAAGTCAGAAAGGCGGTTCCAGCGGATTGGTCCGATGCAGTCTCCGGTGGACAGGTCGATAGCCGTCGTGAAAGACGCTAGTCCTAGACCATGCCGCTTTAAGCCGGCGTCTTTAATCTGGTTAACCGCGGAAAAGTAGACTTTTCCATCATCATCAAAGAAGAGCTGGTAGTTTGGGTGTCAGCATGTTTTTGTATATAAGAGAAGCTGCGCAGTTTCGACACGACGTACGTCTTGATCGATTCCCGGCACGTCAAAGTAAACGGCCTCGAACCAAGAGCCACGCTCCCAGATGTTGTCCGTAGTCACATAGAACCCGCGGGGTATGGTGATGTCCTTATTTGTCACGTCAGTCAAAGTTGATTGTTTCAGGTCTAGGCGAGGGCAACTTCACGCCGGAGCCTAATTGGAAATCACTCACCCATTCCTTAGGACGAAAACGCTGGGTACAGCCGACAGACACGTAGAACCGGCCGTGCCAGTGTCTTAATGTCGGCGCCCAGATTCACCCAGACGGCTCTGTCGTCCTCATGTCCAGTTGAGACCGCCGTGTGAGGACATGACCGATGAGTTTCCATTACACTAAATCTTTGTTGTGATAGATGGGAATACCGGGGAAGTATTCAAAAGTCGAGGTGACAAGGAAGAAGTCGTGGCCAACGCGGCATATTGATGGGTCAGGGTTGAAGCCTGGTAGGACTGGATTGGAGTATGACATCATACAAGTCGGTCCGTCAAAAGAGCAGATAATGCAGACTGCTTGAATACTGAATCACGTAGTCCTCCTTGAGCGAGTGACTTCTTCAATAAGACTTGTTTTGCATTGTGATATTCTTCGTCAGGCTGGAACGTGTTGTTTGATGTCAACGGCCCCGCTGACAGGCTCGGATATTCCGAACTACAGAGTTGAGATGACTACCATTTTCGGACAAAAGCACAGTTGCGCAATCCTCCGCGGCGAATTATCAAGAAGGCAACGTCGCAAATCAAGCTAAAATGAGCAGGTAAAATGCCGACAGACGAATCCGTTGTTTCACTTACAAGGAAATCCCGGCATGCTCCCCCGGTCGAGGGCATCCAGCATCCCGTCCAATGCCACAAGACGCCTGGGGTCCTCAGTGTGGAGTAAAGCCACTGAGTACTCACAGAGGAACGCGAATAACCTGGGCGAGGTTTTGGCTAACGATGGAATCAATAGATTGTAGCGTTGGGCTAAAACTGGGTCATCCTGAGGACGTGGCTCTGGTGGCTGTTGGCGTTGCAGAACCGGCTTTTCCGCAGACTCGATTTCATCCGGGGAACGTGGACGAAACTCCGGATTCCCCAGACTAGTGGGCCATTACCCCATTACCCCAGACTCGTCTTCCGGTAGTAATTGATGATCAACTCGAGAACAAGCTGATGTATGCAGTTTGCCACACGAAGTAGCTCACAGGATGCCTGATCCATAAATGTTTGCTCTCCCCCTCTCATTGTTTGGTTTTGTCTAGCGATGTGAAAATTTATTTACACGAACAAAAACACCACTACGCCATACAACATGGACGTTACCAAGACTGACAATGTTTCACTGAAAATGGTGGAGAGGCGAGAGGAGGCTGCAATTTGGCCTTGGGGGTCTGCGAAAGCGAATCCCACCATCATTGCGCACTGCGTTTGTGCCGGTGTTGCTTCAATTCTCTGGGGATTCGATATTGGTAATTTCGACCCGAACACTTTGACAACAAGGTGACGGATTGACGCTGAAAATTCCCTCCTCTCAGGCATCAGTACAATAACTATCGCGTTACCCGGTTTCAAGATGGGTTTTGGCTATCAATACGAGGGCCAGTTGCTCGTATCTGCAACTTGGAACGCATTATGGGGGGCCATGACATTCTTGGGCATGCTCCTGGGTATGCTCACGCTCCAACCTTATCTGGTATGAAGATACTCTAACTGTTGACCAGGAAGTATTATGTGTGGCTGGGTGTCTGATAGATTTGGCCGGCGCCTAGGGTTTCAGATTGCCTCGGCCATATCCATACTCGGCATTGGACTTCAATATGCCGCCTCCGAGCCTGGTCTACTATTGGCTGGAAAGATGGTGAGCCTAACTTGCTGAAATCAGGAAAATCTCTCTGTCTTTTACCAAGAGCTGATTGATGCTAGATTAATGGCCTGGCTTTGGGCTTCTTTCTAACCCTCACCCCGATCTACATCTCTGAAATTGCACCGCAGCCTCTCCGACCGGCGCTGACAGCCGCCGTCAACCTCTTCATCAACGCGGGCCAGATGACGGCCATCGGCATCGGCAATACGCGCTTCTCCATCCTCTCACCTTCCTCTTACAAAGTTCTTTTCGCCGCGCAGTGGGCATTCCCTTGCTTCTTGGTTTTCTACACGGCTGTCATGCCGAAGAGCCCCTGGTTCCTCCTCCGCAGCCAGCGTGAGGAGGCTGCGAAGAGTTCATTTCGTAAGCTCTATCCTCGCAACGAGAAAGGTGCCGAGGCTGCACTGGAGTCGATTCGGAGTGCCATTTCGGAGGAAAACGAGATGGCACGTCTACAAGAGGGAGCGAAGTATGCGGACTGCTTCAAGAAAACCAACTTCCGGCGGACCAGGATTGCATGCGGCATGTTCTTTGTGCAGCAATTCACCGGCATTGCATTTTACGCGCAGGCATTGTACTTCTTGGGCATCACGGGATTGCCGGTGAGCTTGACGTTCAAGCTTGCGCTTGGGGGTTTCGGCCTAGCCATGTTTGGGAGTATTGTGTCCTGGTTCATCCAGAACTACGTCGGTATGATGGACTCAAGTCAAGACTGCGGTCGCAGTGGTTTCAGCGGACACCAAAAACACACCAGGTCGACGAACCCTTCTGCTCATTGGTACTGTTCTCAACTTCATACTACTCATGACGGTGGGCATTGCGGGATGTTTTACCTCCTCGACATCTCTGTACATCATAGGATACCTCATGAGCTTTGCGCAAATTGTATACGCGCCGACCATCGGTGCGACGACCTGGGCAGTTAGTGCTGAGGCCAGCTCGCAGAGACTCCGGGCGCGTACGCAGGGCGTTGCCATGTTCAGTAACGCCATCATCAGCTGGGCCATGGGTTTTGTCACGCCGTATCTCATCAACACTGACAGTGGTGCGTGCTTACATAACCCCTTTTGAAACGTTGCTTCAAACTGTGTGCTGACAGTCTTGGCAACAGCGAATCTAGGAGCCAAGGCAGCTTTTGTGTGGGCGGCACATTGCATCGTCAGCTTTGCTTGGGTATGGTTTGAGGTCCCCGAATTGGGGAAGAAAACCACCTCTGAGCTAGATGAGCTCTTCCGCCAGAGGACACCCACCAGGAAGTTTCGATAGTCAGAGGCGAGACGATGCATCGTTGTTGAGATACACGGGGCACAAGTCGTACCGCACGACCATATGCTTCCTCGCGAGGCGGGTTTGCTGCATATGGCGCTTGAAGCTATATATCATCTGACATATAGCGTTAACCTTTAGATGCTATTAGTGGACCTTACTATTAGGTAGCTAACTGTAACACTTCTATTAAGTATTTATCTTCTAGCTTCCGGTGTTTCTTTAAGTCCGAAGTCGGTCTTCAGCTCCTATCTTAACTCAACCTCCTTCATGAAGAGAGCCAGACCAATGGGAACAACAGCAAACGGAATCAACACAGTCCAAACTCTCTTGAGTGCCTCAGTATACACATGGATGATCTCTTCCTTGAGCACTGGCTGAGCGTCAAACTGCTTAATGAATACACGAATGGCATGCTCGTATGCGCCACCGTGGGCGAGTAGGTCACGTACCGACGGCTCAGGGATGAGATGGAGAAGCTCGTCGAAACGGGAATTGAAGACGGCGGAAGGGATGGCGGCACCCCATATAGCTCCAAAAGACCGCGCGAAAGCCCATACAGCCGACCGCTATTGAGAGGAGGACAAACCCGGCAACTATGACCATCTTGTAGTGGCCGGTTACAGCTATAGCGATGCCGCCGGCCATTCCAGCCGGGGCAAGAGGGATGACAACGGCGAGAAGTTTGACCCCAGACTGCAGAGGGGTGGACTCGAGGAGGATTTGAAAGTATACTGGAAGAAAGAAGCTGAGCCAGCTGAGGACGATGCCGTGCAAGAAGGTAATGCTGTAGCCCAAAGCACAAGACATGTTGCTGTAGACCCGAAGAGGCATAGTAGGCTCACGGGCGAACTTTCCCTGGTGTACACCAAATAATACAAGCCCAGCAAACCCAACCAGAAGGGGCAACAAGATATGCCATGATTTCCAGCTGTAGGTAGTGCCTCCCCATGTCAACGGGATGAGAATTGAGACGACAGCGCATACGAGAATGAAGTTGCCGGAGTAGTCCACCCGTCCAAGTCGTTGGGCAATTGTGCCCTCTCGTTTGTGATTGACGCGTAAGAAGAGGAAGACGAGGGGGAGGGCGGCCGCGCAAATGGGCAAGTTTATATGGAAGACCCAACGCCAAGTCGTGTTGTCGACGAGAGCACCGCCGATGATGGGACCAAGAAAGGAGCCTACGGTGCTATGAACAAATCAGTAATAGTCCTAACATAGACAAGAAGACGGGAACATGAGTACAAGAATATCATGACCATGGACACATATTTCATGCGATCGCGCAAAGGGGTAAGGTCGGCGATGATGGTGTCCGTCATGACAAACAGGCCTCCCCCCTCAAAGCCCTGAATGAGGCGCGCGGCAATAAGCATGGGTAAAGAAGTCGATCCGCCGCAAAGTCCACTCCCGAGAGTGAACAATGATAGAGCCACGAGCATAGGAATTCTCCTGCCAAAAATGTCGGCAGCTTGTCCCATCAATGGTTGGACAACGGCAGTAGTGAGGAAGTATCCGTTCATGGTCCAGATGTAGGGTGCGCCGCCGTGGACGTCAGAGACAATGGTTGGCAAAGATGTGGCGAGGATAGACGCATCCAAGCCTGTCAGCAGCATAGCGAGACAGAGCCCGGGAAAGACGGCCCAAAAGCGCCAGCGTTGAGTCTTCCATGATGTTGCACCTTCGGCATGATCGTTCTCGATGTTTTGCTGACTGTTTGAGATTTGAGGAGCCGTAAGGGTCTGTAGAGGTTCATGCGGCGTGACAGGTGAAGTTCCCGGGTCTGTGAATTGTGCCATTTTGAGGTTCGGGCGTGTTCTTGATTTGGATTGTAGATCCAGACTAATGATGGAATTCTGAACGCGCTTTGGGTCCCGACGTAGTTCACTCGTGAGTAGCAGAGTAATGATAAAACCGTACAAGGGAGAATGGGGGGATGTGGCCCTGTACTCATCGATGAGAGATGCGAGCCACGTTGTGTGATAGGGCTGCTGGCTGAACATTTTCGGATAAAACCCTTCGTATCGCCTAGAGGTTGGCGAGCCGAAATCCTGCACCAACACTACATCAATGACAGCAGGCTGCGGAAGAAAGGATCGACGTGGCTCTTCTGGCCTTGGGGGTAGGATTGCAGCCCCAGCTTCGCGTCGACGTGTTTTCGTAGCGAGGCCAACGGGAAGAACTCCTGACTGTGCCGCAAGCAAACAATCAAAAGTGATTCAACATGAGCCCATTTCGGTTACGCACACCCGGTTCTTCACGAATTACGAAAACAAGTCCCCTGCTTCCTATTGATCCTATTTGTCGCCATGCATTACCCCCACGAAACAGGCACGTCAAACTAGGGAGAAGTGGCAGCACTTCCAAGTCTAGTGAAGGGCACAGGCTGCTGTTGAAGGGCACAGCAGCATCGCTCAGATGATAGAAAGAAGTGCTGGTCTATTAGAGAATAGATGCCTGGTGTACTAATCGCATTGTTGGTTTTTACCTCAAATGAACAGAACCTAGTGATTTGCGAATTCTGAACTAATATGTAAAGGGGTTAGTAGTGTGAGGTTCACACGCCTCAAGAAAGATATGCGGATATGCATTTGTGGACTTTTATTGGTAGCAAGAAAGAGGTTAACTTCACGACGGCCAGAAGAGATAATAGAAGCATGAATTACCCGCTTCGGTTTCGACCAATTCCCAAGTGAAATGAATCACTGCCAACTGGAGGTAAATGCTCCGGGCGGCTGCCGTTTGCATGCAATCAGCGACCCGTTGAGGCGTCTCATCTTTTCTAAGACATTCATGACGACCCTCGTACACGATAGTCTGAAAGACACGCGAGTCGCAAATAGGTGCTAGAATTAGCCCCTGTTGGGCGTGTCCGTCGTTGGCTACCACTACATGCACCGTTGGGATCTGCATCCTTTGCGCTGGAAGAACGTCGATACTCTGGGGTGCAGCCTGCCCAACGCCCGGGTTCCTTCTCTCGAACTCATTGATTATGGTGGCCGTTCTGCAGTCCTTCGCCCAATATTACCCATCTACTTCCGGGATGGCATATCAGGCCGCATTTAGGCGTTCCGTCCCGCGTCGCAGCTAGCTGAGAATGTTGCAGCCAACAATCAACCAGTCAGTGCGAGCGTGAGAAACGTGGAGAAAGCAAAGGATTTGTGAAGGGATACTGGCGATTTTCAAGATAGGTTCAGCATTTCCATGATTCACGCAAAGTAGTTGGTGTTCTGTTCTAGTTCGAGAGAGTACATTTCAACTCCGTTTTCCTAACGAGTTTTACTAGTCGGGCAGTGCTATTTGGCTATCCGGCCCACACACACACGTAAGTGATCCGCAGCCTATCTCTAAGGCGACTATATTTCCTGTTCTCGTTTTCTTCGTTATTATTATATATTATTATTATCGTTGTCGTCGTCGTCGTCGTCGTCGTAGTTATCGACATCGTTATCCTTATTACTACTTCTGTCGCTCTTTCTATAATCACGAATCGCAGGGGACACTGTCCGACTACCAAAACTCTTCCTAAAAATGATGATTATATAATAGTAACAGAAACTGGAGACTATGATAGCAGATGATAGCAGTGATGCTAGCCATGCCGGGGACGACAATAGCAAACACATAGGAAATGAAGTTAGTTGCTCTAACTAACGTAAGATACAGTAGATACCCTTTTGGGGGCCCAATTGCGCTTGCAAAAATTACACGACATTTGAATGAGACAAACTAAGAACAAATTCACGATTGAAGTATTCATATGAAGAAGAAAAGAGGCCTTGAGTAATTTGGAATATCAGCAGCAAAGTCCTGATGGGCTGCCACGCCGAAGAACGGATACTCGCCCGCGTGGAAGAAGACCGACGACCCCGCCCATCAACTCCGCAGTGGGACACGCCAGATACGCCCTGCAGATAAGCCACCGAGGTGCTTATCGAATCGGATCAGTGATCAGCAAGTAGCAATGAGAACCGTTGAGAGGTAAATTAACCCGATAAGAAGCGGCCGGCATCGTTGTAGCTTTGACCGTGATAAGGGCCTCGGACTCTAGATTTCAGACCTTTGCGGCCTCAGATCCTACACTCTTCCAGCAATCTCACGAACGTGACGTCTTGACCATTCAGAACATTCTTAATCTCACATTACAGGACCTCCGGAAGCATATTCACGATGTCATTGCGAGGCAAAGCATCGCCCTTGGCCAGGAGCCTCTATCGAGCTCAAGTGGCAAGGATGTCGACCACTTCATCTGCGGGGGCTGCGGTCAATGCGACAGCAGCAACCGATGCAGAGCTCCAGCCAGCGATCGCGAAGATGATGCCCTCAAACAAGAGTGCTGTTCTCCATCGCAGCTTGAAAGCCGCGCCGCCACAAGTAGTCTCAGCGAACGGAAAGTACCTAACCTTCTCCAATGGCCAGACCATTTTGGACACGACCTGCGGGGCTGCGGTGGCTTGCATTGGATCCAACAATGAGCGCGTTAAGAAGGCGATGATTGCGCAGCTGGACAAGTTTGCCTACTGCAACTCGATGTTCTTTGGGCACCCCATTGGGGAAGAGTTGGCGGATGAGCTGATTCGAGGAACTGATGGTCTCATGTCAAAGGCATATATCATGTGCTCCGGTAAGACGCATGCACTTTTAACTAAAGTATGGTCCAGCTTCTCTGACTGTGATATCATAGGCTCGGAGGCAATGGATGCGGCGATGAAGATGGCGCGTCAATACTTCGTTGAGATTGGCCAACCGCAAAGAGTCAAGTTTATCGCCCGAGAAAACTCATACCATGGCACAACACTTGGCTCACTATCTATGGGCGGCCATGTTGCACGTAGAAGTCTCTTCACAGACATGCTTCTACCTAATATCGGTCGAGTATCGCCATGCAATGCGTATCGCGGCATGACTGAGGGCCAGACAGTCGAGCAGTACGTCGAACAGCTAGCTGATGAGTTGGACCACAAATTTCAGGAGATGGGCCCTGAGACTGTCTGCGCTTTTGTCGCCGAACCGGTCGTCGGTGCAGTAAGCTTCCATCGCATACTCTTCCCACAAGTTTACAAGCTTAACTAATGTGCCGAAGGCCCTTGGCTGTGTGCCGTCGGTTCCCGGGTACTTCAAGGCCATGAAGAATGTCTGTGATAAGTACGGTGCTCTTCTGATTTTCGACGGTGAGTAACCGTCTCTCTGATTGCTCTTGCTTTCACTCATGTCGATACAGAGGTTATGTCTGGCATGGGTCGTTGCGGAACATTGCATGCCTGGCAGCATGAAGGCGTTACGCCTGATATTCAAACCATGGCGAAGGGCCTGGGCGGTGGATATGCCCCTGTCGCAGGTTTGTTGATGAATCACAGAGTTGCCAATGCTCTCACAAGCGGCACTGGGTAAAGGTAGCCCCGTTTTCGTTAGAGCCATCGACTCACATATTCAACAGCGCATTCTCCCATGGACACACCTATCAAGGCCACCCTGTTGGATGCGCTGCTGCTTTAGAAGTGCAACGCATCGTGCGAGAGGACAATCTGATCGAAAACGTTAGACGTCAAGGGGCTCTCCTTGAGAAACTCCTGCATGAACACCTTGACAAACACCCTTATGTGGGCAACATCAGAGGAAGAGGCCTATTTTGGGGGGTAAGTTATGACGTCTCCCACTCCCTGAAATGAAGACTGCTAAGATGCATCTAGATCGAATTTGTGTCCGATAAAGCGACCAAGGAGCCATTCTTGCGGTCCTATGATATAGCTAATAAGGTGCATATGAACGGCCTCAATGAGTTTGGTATCAGCCTCTATCCAGGTAACGGTACAAAGGATGGAACTCTGGGGGACCATGTTCTGCTTGCTCCCGCATATACCAGCACGGCGGCAGAAATCGAGGAAATAGCCGCCAGGACGAAGGACTCCATCCTTCGCACGTTCCAAGACCTTTGATTTAGCAAACAACATGAGTCAGAAAGAGGTATTAAACAGAAAGATTCCACGGTCGCAAGCGTTTTAGCTTCCCGATACTACGCAAGCCTTCCGTCGATCCCTTTTGACATATCTTAGTTGTCTCTCAGCAATTCATATATCGTCATTCGAGGAGATTCTGTAGATCATTGCATGTCGTCTTGGCCTTTTGTTGGGATATCTGACCCGTCCGAGACATCGTTTGGTTTACGGCTGAGACATGGAGATTCCCGCAACGGCACGAAGCGTTCAGCTGCCCCAGCTTTATGATTCACACCTTTGACTTAAACAGGCAACGTTTTTGCGACCGGTGTCAAGCGCGGATAGTGACGTAGATGCTTTCGGTCAAAAAGTCGGTAGGTTCGTCCCAGCGCTTAAAGTACAAGGCCATTTGGAAACGGATTATAAATGCGATAGTGATGTCAACGATGAAGCTTGCTCTCATAGGCAGCAATCAGACTCTACGAACGGTCTTCGAAGCTTCAAGACAATCACAAAAAGTAAAATTCAAGCCTTCGTGTTCAAATGGATGGAATGTTCCTTCAGAATCAGGGCGGTCCGAATACGACTCGGTCATTTTCGACATGAAGCGACTAGCCATCTCGGGATGAAGTGCCGAATCAGATTCCGAATTCCTGACGAATGTGTCCGCATTTGGAAAGACACCTTCCATGGCATGGAATTTCTAATGTGGTCAAATTTCTCCAACCGAAATATGGGATAGGTAGTTGATCTCTCTCCTCCGCATCATCCGGGGAACTAGTGCATCTTGCTCGGTAGAAATTATGCGATTGTCTGAGACAGAGCTTCAGATTAATCGCTGATCTTTTGATGTTGCTGAATTACATGTGACGCCTAGGCTCGTATAACAACAGTCAAAGGGCGTCTTCCAAACCCCCTTAACAGTCTGATTTCCGTCAATTGTGTGGCCTTCTATTCTACGAGGTCGACTCTCCAAGCAATCATTCCACTATGTCTTGTCACTACCCGATTACCGAGCACGTATGCGCTCATAATCCCACAAAGTCGGGAACCCACAAGAAGCGATTGATCGTGTGCTGTGATGGTACATGGAACGACTCGTAAGCTACCCCTGGCGTATTGCAAGGGCCCTCTTGGCCCCTTTCACGGAGAACAACCTCACTGACAGTGCCGGATGTCCAAAGGAATGGATCAAATGGCTACACGACGAATGTCAGCAGGCTCTCCACCGCGATTGCGCAAAAGTGCTGCACCGGCATGCCGCAAGTCGTCTACTATCACCGCGGAGTTGGCACAGAAGAGTCTCTTGCGGCTAGGACCATTGGCGGAGCTTTTGGCACTGGCGTCCTGACGGTAAGTGATCTTGCGAAACGAGGTTCCGCTAAGCACAGGTGCCAGAGACTGACTCATAAATCTGTAGGACATCAAGGATTGCTATCGTTTCATTTGCGAGAACTACAGCCCGGGCGACGAAATTGTGATCGTGGGATTCTCTCGTGGGGCCTTCACTGCTCGATCCGTTTCTGGAATGGTGTGCTCCATTGGGCTTCTCAACAGCTTTGGCCTGAGCAACTTCGGAGCCATCTTCGACGATTACCAAGACTTCCCCAACTGGACCAAGTTCGCTGCTTACGACGAGAAGAAGCATCTGAAGGCCTTCAATCTGACCAATGACTTGCATCGGCAGATGGCGGCCAAGGATGAGGCTGACCATGAGAAAGAAGAGTGGGTTGACAGGTTTGGGTACTTCGACGGAACGGACATCAAGGACGTCGAGAAGTCCAATTACGAGAAGAATAAGAATCGATTCGACCGCCTTAAGATGATAGGGTACGAACACAATAGGCAGACAGAGAGGTCAGTGGAAGGCAAGGTGCGCAAGATGGTGAACAAGTATCGTGATTACCTCAAAGGCGTAAGTGCTATTTCCGCTGCGTGTGGAGCAAGAGGTTGCCAACTACCTTGGAACCACGACTGACGAAGAAACAGTTCAGAATGATTCACTGTGTGCAAGGAGAGGACGGCAAGTGGGTCCCCGAAGTCGTAAGAGTCAAGGCCGTGGGTGAGTAATGTCCAGAAAGCAGAACCATTTCCCCATGCAGTTTCTTCGGCTATTAACATTGCCAATTTCAGGCGTCTGGGACACGGTTGGTAGCCTCGGTTATCCCAAGATGCCGTGGCGTCTTGATATCGTCCGGCCTGGACGTGACCCCAGAGAGGTGAGTCAAGTAGTCTGGAGAGACGCGACATCACCTTCCTAGAAGCTGACTGATTATGTTAGTTGCGCTTTGCTAGCCGCAACATCTCCGACAGGGTCGACTATGCATTCCATGCACTTGCTTTGGATGAGTGGCGAACCACTTTCAAGCCCACCTTATGGGGCAAGGCCGAGGAAAACAAGACAACCCATCTTCGCCAGGTGTGGTTTCCAGGAACTCATAGCGATGTCGGTGGAGGCACTGAGGATAACCGTAACCCTCTGGTCTCGCTTGCATGTAAGTCATCTTCCAAGTTTTGATATGTCCAATTGTTCAGATTGAAAATTAATTATTTTAGGGATGGCGGATCAACTCTCATCTATCGGCGTGGAGTTTGTTCCCGAGGAGATGGTTCGCGTCTTCCGATCGGTGGGCTTCAAGAACGAGCCTCGGCAATGGGGCATGGCTATCATCACCAGTCCCGGGGGATTCACGAGTGTGCCTGACAAGGTGTATGATGCAGTGAAGTCCCCCATCAACTCCTTCATGGGAAATAACACCCAAAAGGGAAGCCGTACGCCCGGCCTCTACACTTCCCAGAAAGGTGATGCGCTCGGGGAAACTCATGAACTCATTCATCCATCGGTTCGCATTCGCTACGTATATAAGGGGAACGACCTGACCGACAAGAGTGAATGGACGTGTCCTGCACTGACCTCGATCGAGAATGGGTTTGAAATCCGTCGGGCGGCAACAGACCGACCAGAGTGGGCCAAACGACCTGGACCGACTTACGGATTCACCTACAAGACACTGACGGGCGATGTGTCCTCTATTCACGGAGGTATGCCTATCGAAGACTCTATGGTGGTGCCAAAACAGATGCCATTTGAGGAGGACCTCTACCAGCCCGAGCGCACTGAAGGCTGGATCTGGGAAACCCTGCGCCAGCCTAACCATGAGCATGGAAAGTGGGTTTGGCAGGAACTTCCTGCGGGAGGAGAATTGAGCAAAGACGAGCATGGGGAGAGATGGGTCTGGAAAGAAATGGACCCGATGGTCAATGGAGGTGAGGTCAGGAAGGTTGACGATGGAGAGAGGTGGGTTTGGGTCAACACAAAGCGCAACATGACCCTCCACGAGGAGCAGATCGGCATGTGGGAGCGTCTCTACATAAGGACGACGAAGGAGGAGGTTGAGATGGAGCAAAGAAGACGCGCTAAGAGCGCGAACTCGAAGTCTGAGCAGGACGCCAACAAGCCCCAGCCTGGCTTTTTCGGACGCACCTTTGCGCGCATCGGACGCGTCACCAAGGCCGTTGGCACCGCAGTCACTGCCCCGGTCAGAGGTGCGGCATATGCCACTAAGCAAGTCACCAACTTCGTCGGCGACATGCTATCCACAAGGGTAGCATCCAAGAGGCAAGTCTTGGGACTCACGAAGAAGAGGAACCAGGGTAGCTACGGTTATTATGATCTCATCTCTTGGCAACACGGAGATTTGAGGGAGCGCCGGAATCTCTCCAACGGGGGAGCTTGAATCATAGTCTCAACTGAAAGCTAGACTCAGTAGTTTGTTTTCATTTGTTAATCATTTTTTTGAATTTCAGTCCGCCGTCCCATCGTGTCCTTGCTGTGTAACGTGTTTATCCAGTGCAATCAGTCGATAATTTCTCGGGATTCAATTTCCTGTGATGAATGGCAATGTCACGGAAAAGGTGTATAACCGAAGGACAAATTAGCTGACCCTTCAATAATTATGCAAACTTGCATATGGACTGTTTCCTCGTATAGCCCCAAATATCTCTGTATACGCGTATCCCGCCGGCTATCCTAATTTGAACCCGCAGATTTGGAAATGCCCAGCCGTATACCGTAAAGATGTGGCTGTGTGAAGTATTTAACATCGTACAAGAAGCGTTGATTTTGGCCACAAAGATCTTCTTTGATAATTGATCTTGTTGCTCCAGCCAATTTCAAAATGCTCTGTTCAGCAACTTTGTTTACTTTTATCGCTGCTGTCGTCTTGAGCATTGCGAGTTTGGCTCGCGCCCAGGGCTCCTGTCGCTGCGGTGATCCAAGCTTTCTCGCGATACGTCGCGTCAATACCAGCAGTGCCCAACCAGTTCAAAATTGCACTCCTTATAGTGAGTGAGGAAATTAAATCAAGCTTCTAAAGATGCTGACGGCATAGTCAAGAGATTCTCGATGTTCGAGGGTCTGGTGAGCCTCAAGGTGTCTCTCTGTCATTTCAAATTGCCATAGAACGCATGATCGCAAATACCACCGAGATCACTACCGAGTCCATCATCTATCCCGCTAGCTTCGATCAGAACGTCTCCGTCGGCGTGCAGAACACGGTCGATACCATTCGCCGTGGCCTACAGGACTGCCCCAATCAAAAGTACGCTCTGCTGGGATATTCCCAAGGAGCAACAGTGGTTCTACAAGCCCTCGGAAAATTGGACCACGAGACAACAAAAGCCATCAACGCTGTTGTGGTTGTTGGGAATCCCTATCGCACACCTGGGCGGGCCTCCAATGTCGACAGTCAAGGACGACCCGATAATCGAACTCAATTCGGCATGTTCGCTGCTCAAGCAATACAGGCAAACAGAACTTTTCCCAACTATGATGATATTCTTGACCATAGCGGTAAGGTCCGAGATATCTGTTTGGAGGTAAGCATTCGATGAGCAGACATCTTAGCCAAGATCTAACAACTCTTGATAAGCACGATCTTGTTTGTGCCCCTGACCCAGACTGCGATTGCCAACTGGCAAGCGACCATTTGTCGTATGGGCTAGTCCAATCGGTGCAGGATCTTATTGCCAGCCATGTCATGTCGCGAGCCACTTGAGAGCTTTACAGTCCTGGCAATTTTGGCACCTGCTTGAAAAAGTAGCAGGCCAATCGAATGGAAGATGGGACAGAGCCTTTTAGGGCATGAAAATCAAGGCACCATCTTGGGATCCCAATAATATCTATATTCCAGCACCTCTGACCCAACGCCTTCACAAAGGGTACCATCGCATTAATTCAAACTAAGTTGAAAAGATATTAGCGAAGCTCAGATCTAGAGACCACCTAATTTCCGACGTCTGCGTGACTGTCCGTATTTCCTTCATCCACAAATCCACAGTTTGGCGTCTTTACTTCGTTCAAGGACACGTGTCGATGATAATAATAACAGAGAAACAAGATTAACGAAGACGATGACGATTCTACAGTAAAAGGCGTAATGGGTTTCGCGGAATGTCATAGACAACATCTTTTATAGTGGTGGTGTGGGGCCGTGGCTTATGTGGCTTAGCAGCTTACCATCGTAGCCGGCAAGTGCTCACTGCGCAGGCGTTAACAGCGCTAGAAATAGCCAGAGCCGGAATTGGACGCAGCAAATAATGATTACAGCCAGAAACGGCTTACTTGTTGACCGCAGGGTCACTAGATGACCAAGAATCGCTGGACGCCTATCTCTTCTACCAGGCTTGAGTCCCATCGCTCCTCCTTCTCTCTCCTCGATCGAAGATGGCGCCGGTTCGGTATCAGCTGTCATCATGGCGCCGCAACTGGATGTCGCACAGCGCGATGGCACAGCGGTTCCTAATCAAGGCTCTGCTAAATAAGCCAAAATTTTGACAACAGGCTGATTGCCTCAAAAGCTTCTTGCTCCGTACGGACCGTTCAGAGCACGCCCCATGAGAAAGACGATCCGCTGCATCGTACGACAACGGCTTGACAGCCTGATCTCAGTCTTGGGAGCGGAGGCAATCCATCTCACACCGACCCCGCTTCCGCTCAATTGTGAGTGGCAGGCGTTCCGCATCCTCTTTCACTTGGCACCGCCAACATCGCCCAACGCGCCAATAACAACATCGCCATGCCCTGCACCAACAAGCCGTCGCTGCACTGCTGCAGGCATACAAATCATGGGATGTCTCAATTGGTTCCTCCAAGAAGCATGGTCAGCATACTCTTCGCCAGTCAATCAGTGGAGCACCCCCGAGCGCCCCGGTCCTATCTAGCTGATTGCTGCCAGCCTGGTCTTGGTTCCAACAAATAGAAGATGACACCCGCCATGCTCCATCGCCTTTCATTTCTCACCTCTGTTGGCTTTCTTGTATCTTCGACCCCTCGCCCGAACAAACACCGAACATGTCTAATCTCGAAGCCTACACTGTTGGCTGGATTTGCGCAATTCCCGCCGAGTTGGCCGCTGCCCGCACCTTTCTTGATGAACAACATCCCACCCCTGAAGCGGTCGCACGGAATGATAATAACAGTTATACTCTCGGGGCAATGGGAAAGCACAACGTTGTCATTGCCATCTTGCCCAAGAGGGAGTATGGAATCTCGGCTGCCGCTACAGTGGCGAGAGACCTGGTTCACAGCTTCCCCAATATCCGTATCGGATTGATGGTCGGCGTTGGAGGCGGCGCGCCAACCAAACAACACGACATACGCCTCGGCGACGTGGTCATCGGAAGTCGTGATGCCGGAAGAGGTGGCGTCATACAGTATGACTATGGCAAGATGATACAGAATCAAGCCTTCGTTGAGACCGGGAGCTTAAACCAACCGCCACCAGCGTTGCTAAACGCCGTTGCTGGACTCGAGACCGACTATATGATGCGGGGCCCCGAACTCGACTCTAAGGTCGAAAAGGCCTTGACTCCATGGAAACGACTCCAAAAGACACACTCACGCCCGCCTGCAAGTGCCGATCGACTCTGCAAACCAGACTTCACCCACCCGCTCGACTCTTCGGCGCCTTGCTCTCAGACATGCCACGCAAACACCGCCAATATCGTTTCTCGAGAGGAACGGGGTGAACACGAAGACAACCCTACTATCCATTATGGACTCATTGCTTCCGCGAACCAGGTGATGAAGAATACCAGGATGCGAGACAAACTTTCAGCGGAAAGGGGCGTCCTATGCTTTGAGATGGAAGCAGCCGGCCTGATGAACCACTTCCCATGCTTAGTTATCCGCGGTATATGTGATTACTCTGACTCACACAAAAGCAAGGAATGGCAAGGCTTTGCAGCCATGGTAGCTGCAGCATACGCAAAGGGTCTTTTGCTTCAAATTGCGCCAAGTAGTGTCGAAGCTGAGAAGCCAATTGGCGAAGTACTTAGTTCCAGTTAGTATTATGAGTTCAGTCTGTTTTATAGAGTCTAAGTTTTAGTAGTTCAACGTCGTCTTTCCGACCTCAAAGAGAGACTACAAGATCTCAAGCTTGACAAGGCCGAGGATCTCTCTGTCGCCCGCAGTCCTCATTTCGTCGTACCGTTTCCTCCCGATCCCGATTTTGTGGACCGGTCCGACATCTGGACGTGGATTGAAGATCAATATGCGGGACCTGACAGCCGCTTCGCTCTCGTGGGCATGGGCGGATTTGGGTGCGTCTCAACAGCTGCATTGAGAGACGTCCATTAACACAGCAACAGTAAATCCCAGATGGCCATCCAATTCGCTTACCAACTACACGACACCTCACCCAAGACCAGTATCTTCTGGGTTAACGCCAGCACCAAGGCAACATTTGAAGAGTCCTACCGCTCTATAGCAGATGTTCTAGCGCTTCCCCGTCGCCACGACCCTGACGTCAATATCCTGGCGCTGGTCCGGGACTGGCTACAAAGAGAGGAAGTAAGCCCGTGGCTGATGATTGTCGACAACGCTGATGATGTTGTGCTGCTATTCTCTGAGGCGAATGGTCAAAAGGATGCATTGGTGCCGACAGCGTCGTACCTGCCCAAGACGGACAACGGAAAGATCCTAGTAACATCACGCAGCTGGGACGCCGCCGAGAAGCTGGTGGGTAAAGGCAAGATGATTTTCAGAGTCCCGACAATGAAGGAAGCGCAGGCGCTGCAGCTTCTGCGAAAGAAACTTGACCATGGCGGTGATGAGGTCGCTGCGTTGCGCCTGGTTCACACCTTGGGCTGCATCCCCCTTGCCGTCAATCAAGCAGCAGCGTACATCTACAAACGCAGCCAACGCAGCCCATTGACGATCCAATCATACTTGGACGAACTCCAAAAGAGTGGACAGCGGAAGGGCACTTTGCTGCGTAGCGATAGAGGGGATGTCCGACGATACGATGGTGTTTCCAATTCTGTCGTTCTGACGTGGCAGTTGACCTTTAACCAGATCAAATGGGAGCAGCCACGGGCGGCTAACCTTCTGTCACTAATGAGCTACTTCCACGCACAAAACATACACCAGTATATGTTGCACGGCTACAACAGCGGCTTCATTAATGCTACAGAAGGGGACGACGACGACGATCTAGAGGACGACTTGGATGTGCTCCATGCCTACTCCCTCATCTCTACGACCACTTCGGGTTTCTGTGAGATGCACCCGCTAGTGCAATTTTGCACCAAGCTTTGGATCTCAGAATTTGGTTCTCCTGGCCAATGGAAGACACACTTTCTTCAATCTGCCTCAGAATACTTTCCGTCGGGCAAATTTGAAACGTGGCAACAGTGTCAAACGCTGATGCCCCACGTACAGCCTTTATTGGACAAACAGCCGTTAGAAGAAGGCAACCGGCTGGAATGGAGCAAGTTACTGACGAATGTGTCTTGGTACTTGGTGATGCTTGGCAACTATTCCAGGGCGGAGGTAATAGTGCAACAGGCTGTGAGCACTCGGACGGAAATTTTAGGTCAGGAGCATCCCTCGACGCTGACGAGCATGGCCCACCTAGCGTCAACGTACAGCAACCAAGGCCGATGGAAGGAGGCCGAGGAGCTGGAGGTGCGGGTGATGGAGACGAGTTTGAGGGTGCTTGGAGAGGAGCATCCCGACACGCTGACGAGCATGGCCAACCTGGCGTCGACGTACAGGAACCAAGGCCGATGGAAGGAGGCCGAGGAGCTTCAAGCAAAGGAACTGAATATTTGCTCGAGGGTGCTTGGAGAGGAGCACCCCGACACGCTGGCGATTATGCATAATCTTGCCTTCACTTGGAAAGATCTGGAACGATGGGAAGATGCAATGCAACTGCTGCAAGACTGTGTGCGCCGGAGAGAGAACGTCCTTGGTGTGGACCATCCAGAAACAATGTCTTCCGTATCGGCCCTGTCGGACTGGGAGCTAGATTTCGGGGAAACTAGCCGCGAGGTTCTATGATACCCTCAGACATTAGATGCTTTTACACAGACATAGAGACCTATAATGAATTTGGTGCTGTTTTACAGCTGCAGATCTGTCGCTACACACTTCAGTTGAATGCGCCCAGCAGCATTCGCTGCGCCGCTGTAAGTCGTATGGAATGTCATTCTGATAGGCGAACGTATTTGACTGTTCATCCCATTAATATAGGTTACTGGCTGGATGGGTCCTTAATAGCTGAATGGTAAGCCGTTTCTGACTCTATCCTCTTACTACTGTTCCACTTCCTGCCTTTCCCTTACTAATGTCTAATTCTGGCTGTGTAAGCCGTTTCTGGCTGTAATCATTATTTGCTGCGTCCAACTCTAGCTCTGTTAACGCCTGCGCTATGAGTACTTGCCGGCTACGAGGGTAAGCTGCTAAGCCACATAAGCTTCAGCTCCACACCACCACTACAAAACATGTTGTGTATGAAATTCCGCGAAACCCATCACGCCTTTTACTGCAGAAACGAAGACAGATAGGAATATTTAAAAGCTTTCGCCGCATGCCACGAAGCATACCTCACTTTGCCGGGCACGTAGCGCGGTGCTGTCTGGGCGTCCCATGACCCTTTTTGCGATAGAAATCAAAGTTTATGGTGCACGGTCCTCTTCAATGGGGACGATGTCTCTTATCAGCTCTTCAACAATCAATTTAGCCGCTGGTGAATGCGATAAGGCCTTCTGCCGATCGGCAGTTCTTATCGACTGCTGCTATCGCAATTATCAGCGGCTAAATAGCTTGGAAAGACTTTCGCAAACACTGATGATTTACTCTTTGCAGTTGATAATATCTTCATCTTTCTTCTCAAACACTGTATCATTCCCCATTATGATATTGATCTTCCATCGTGCTGCTCATAATGTCCCACACTCAGAAGAGACAACGGGCCTCGCAAGCCTGCGATTTCTGCCACTCGAGAGGCCTCAGATGCCGTCCCGGACTGGCGAGGTTTGGTCAGGGAAAACAGGCAAGAGAGAGCTGTCTCAACTGTAATGACTATGAGATCGAATGCACAATGAGCCGGCCTATCCGAAAAAGAGGACGAAAGCCGGCGATCGGAAAGCCTCCTGCGATGCAGGGCCACGGTGGAGAAGGACCCGTTGGTGGATTCAAATCATTCTATGCCATTCGCCGACTGATTCGAATCTACCGCGATACGATGTATCAATGCTAGTAAGTTTTGTCTTGCACTCTGCAGGTCATTATGCGTATGCTAATCATGGCAGCTTTCCGTTCCTCTCCGAAAAGGATCTTGAGGTGCGCTGGGAAAACGGCATCAGCGACACCGATGGGCCATCGTACGCATTGCTCATGTCGCTCTGCGCCGTCAGTTCCCAAATGGCGGCCATGAACGCAGTCTTTGACGACACATTGCTTCAAGGCATCTCCATCCCCGATAGCGAACTTTACTTCACGGAAGCTGTGTCCAATATTCCAGTTCATATCCCCCAATCGCAGAACCTGGACTATCTGCGGTCTTTCGGGCTGTTGGCTGTCTACTCTCTGCGTCACGGAAACCACAGCGACCTTCACCGGTACCTGGGCCTCTATCATGCTTCAGTTGCACAACATGGTTTTCACGATGAAAGTCGCTGGCCCGATGACATCACGACATTCGAAGTTGACGATCGCCGACGCCTCTTTTGGTGTGCCTATCGCCTGGAGGTCCATTCGGCATGTGTCCTCGGACACGTTGTGAGGATGCCGGAATCGCAAGTATCAGTTCTATATCCTCGCATCACTCCGGCTATGGACCCGGAAACACGAGCTTGGACTGCTGGATGGGATTACATCACGGACCTATTTCGGCTGCTGGAGTATGCAATCTTCAGCTTGCATGGCTGTAAGAACCGCAAGGCAGTGTTGGCCGTCCTCTACGATAAGCCCGCCCCAACAACCCTGCTCAACAGCCTAGCCCAGCTCAAGGCCAATAAGGCTCGCATACTCCTGGGCTTGACTGAAGCAGATGGAGAATTCCAGAGCAACCGCTGCAAGTACATGTCAGTCCAGATCACTTGCACAGAGACGCTTGTCAACATCATGGCCCTTCTATACTGCCAAGCACCCGCTCAAGAGGTTATGACTCTCGCCAACAGCTTCCTAGAAGAGGTGATCAAAGCCCCGCTCATCATGTTCAAAGTTGCAAGCATCCAGATTGTGCATCAGCTTCTCGGGGTGGGCCATATGCTTCGCAATGCCTCCAGATACGAGCATGGGGTCTATCGCACTGAAGCAAAACGGCTGATCACTTTCTTGGGGGATTTGGTCAAGAACCTGGAGCATGACATCCCATCTGCAGCTGAAGCTGCCGAAAGACTCCTTGATCTGGCAGAGGCCACTTCCTGAGTGTGCCACGAGCATCGTCAGAACTGGAGTATTGAGGATTGGAACATTTCAGATGCGATGAAATCTAGTATGGCTGCAGATGGCATACGCTTGACGTTATCCCAAGCTTTATTAGAAGGACATGGAAACAGTATTCTAGACGGTATTCTCCTCCAATCTTTAGCGTAAAGTTTGTAACCCTCAAACCTTCCAAATCAAATGTCTCTGTACTGAATTCCAAACACACTCCATTCCCGGTCTTCACTTCTTCCACCTCACTCATGTGAAGCCACTGTCGTTGCCATGTACTTCTGGTAAGCGGGAATGGACCAGCGGCGAATTCTCTTCCCGTATATAATCATGATCACGAACGTGAAAGTACACGCAATAGAGACCATAGCCGCAGTGATAAAGCAGTCCTGCAGGCCTTGCGTGGTCCACCAAGGCGTGATGGCGTAGCTGAAGCCAAATCCGATTGTGTTTCTGATCAGCATGATAGACACGGTTGTCTCTCCCGCAATCTCCTTGAAGCAGTCAACGTTGTAGCTCACTGCAATTGAGCCACCCGTAACAACGCCAAACGTCAGCATGCCGAGACCGAATATCAACCCAACCCAATGGACGTTATGATAGGCGCCGACACCCCAGGTGATGAGGCCACCTGCGGAGGTCACGCCGGACAAGGTCAAAACCCATAGACGGTGCTCAGGCTCGCGGATGCCATTATTGCGCCTGGCTAGCCGAAGGGCGATCCAGTCCGCTGCGTTCCCAGACCATAGCGAAGCCACGGCTGCACCGATGATGGGGCCCGCATAGACACATCCAACCAGCGCCGCTGACCAATTGTAGGGGTTGCCTGTAAGAACCGGACTTGCGGTCCCGTTCAAAACGTTATACCAAGCCAAGTTGATACCATAGAGGAAGCCAGCCCATGCAACGGTCGGAAATCGGAAGATCATGATGATAGGTCGGTAGGCCATGCGTAGCATGTCGCCATTGCTGGACCGTCCAGGGAGGACCTTGAAGAGTGTATACTTGCTCCATCCCGAGTTGATATCTTGAAGTGGAGCAAGAGACTGGGTTGCATAGGTTTGAGACGACGAGGTTGGTTCTTGGGTCTCCTTCTCCGAGCTTGCAGCGTGTTTGACGTCCGTTGAGCCGTGATTGTCTAAACCATGGCTGCCAGTTTCTCGCCCGTCAATGACATGATCCCGGAAGTAGATTGTCTCCTCCATGAAGAAGAACATGATCACAAAGCACACCGCGCAGATGATGCTTCCGAAATGCATCGTCCATCGCCAGCCGTATGCGTCGTTGAACCATCCAGCGACGAGCGGGGCAAGAAAGTTGGACCCGAACAAGATGAAGACGTAGAGGCCCATGTACGTCCCTCGGTTGTGGGCGAAGAAGAGGTCAAACACCGTGACCTCACACAAAGACTCAATTGGCGAGACGATGATGCCAATCAAGACGCGGTGCGCGAACCATTCCCCGGCTGACGTTGAATAAGCGGTCCACTCCATCATGGGTACGGTGAGGAGCATCGTGATGAGGTACACGCCACGACGCCCGTAGGTAAGACTGATAGGTTGCCATATCAAACAAGCCCATCCGAAGAACAAAAACATCACACCAGTTCCTTGGACCAAGTTCGCGGTGGAGATGCCGGTGTCTTTTGTGATGTCGGCGAGGACGGAATACTGGAGCGAAGTTGCGATGCCGGTGCCGAGGACGTAGAGATATGCCATGCTGACGGCGAGGAGTTTGCGGCGATGCGTCCAGTTCAGTGGGTCGGCTGGATCAGAGCTAGGACGGGGTACGAGCACGATGTCGTTGTGGGATGCATCGTGTAGTTCGGAGGAGGCGTTCCCGGCTACGTCGACAAGACGAACCGTTCCTGGCACGTCCTCATAATCAATAGCATTCGGCATCGTATTGAATGATGAGGAATAGAGTGGCGAATCAATGTGGATGGAAACATGAGCCTTTTTTGGCAGACGAGGCAGAGGATCTCCCTTTGATGATATACCTTGAACCCCTGTCTGCTGTTGGCCAGAGTTGGGCTTCGCTCGAAGTTTGTCAAATCTAAAGTTACTAGCTTATCTTACGAACGGAACGGAAGGCGGGGGGCAGAAAGAACACTGATTGAGATCACAACATCAATTAGCAGCTGCTGAATTGTAGGTTTGAACCTCCACTACCACATTCTGCAGCTGCTAAATCATCAGAAAGATTGCTATGAATTAATAGTTGATAATTTCCACCATCTTGGCCCTTCAAGTTGAATAATTTCAAAGAAAAAGAATGATGTTCATCAGTAGCAGTCATTAATTGCCTTGAATCATTCGTGAAGCATAAATAGCCGCCCGAAGCCCAACTTGAGCGGGCAGTCAAAGTCTCAACGCGCACGTACGCGTTTCAAGCACTGCATCGTCGATCTGAAAAGCAGACATCAAGAAGCGATGGGTTCCATTAGCACCCCTCCAGTGAGTTGATCGAAACGTGGCATCATGTTGCGTGACCGCAAGCAACGGCCGTTAACCTCGTCAAAAGACGCTTTCCATTGTGGAAGCCACGATTGCAGACCTTGAATCAGCCCTATCCCAAGGCCGCATTAACAGTGTCGAGCTCACGGCGAAGCATCTGCTCCGTATCGCGAAATATGACCGCCGCTCCACACTTCTCAACGCAATTCCGCTCATCAACGAAAACGCCTTCGAGGTCGCCCAGGCCTCAGACCAGCGACGTGCCTCTGGGCAAGTCAACGGCCCTCTGGACGGCATCCCAGGCACCATCAAGGACTCGTACAAGGAACAGGGCATGACGGTAGCCGCTGGTTCGCCTGCTTTCAGGAACTTGGTTGCAAGTGAGGACGCGTTCACAGTCAAGAGACTCAAGGATGCCGGCGCGGTAATTTTGGGCCGGACGAACATGCCGCCCATGGCCGCAGGAGGCATGCAGCGCGGCGTCTATGGTCGTGCCGAGTCGCCCTACAACGCCGAATACCTGACAGCTGCATTTGCCTCGGGGTCTTCCAACGGCTCCGCGACAGCGACTGCGGCAAGCTTCGGTGTCTTTGGCATGGGAGAGGAGACGATCTCGTCGGGTCGCTCTCCTGCTTCGAACAACGGCCTGGTGGCCTACACTCCATCACGGGGTATCATATCCATTCGAGGAAACTGGCCACTGTTTCCTACCTGCGACACTGTGGTGCCTCATACACGGACGGTTGAGGACATGTTCTCTCTTCTGGACGTCATTGTTGCCAAAGATGACAAGAAGTCCTGCGACTTTTGGAGAGAGCAGCCATATGTGCAGCTCCCAGATGTCGACAGCATCCGGCCTAAGTCATACCAGGAGCTCGCCGATGGCAAGGCTCTGAAAGGAAAGAGAATCGGCGTTCCAAAGATGTACATTGGCGGACTCGACTCGGACCCAGCTGCGCGCAAGGTTCATACCCGGCAATCCGTCGTTGACCTTTGGCGCAACACCAGAAGGATTCTCGAAGATCTTGGAGCCACTGTGGAAGAAGTAGACTTCCCCGTTGTGACGAAGTTTGAGAATCAAGGGTCAGAAAGCACTCATGACGGCACAGCCGACGGCATTGCGTCTCCCCACCACAATGAATTCGACATGTGTCAACTGATGGCCTACGCCTGGGACGATTTTCTCGCCGACAACAGCGACAAGAACGTTGCCGTCAGTCTTGCCCAAGTGGACTCGGCGACCATATTTCCTCGCCCGCCGGGATCAATCCCCGACAAGTACGCGTCGGATGACCCACTCGTCCGGCATACCGACGTTGTTGCGCATGTTACCAGCGGTCGCATCGGTACTTATGACATACCCGGTCTTGCAAAGGCCCTCCAAGGCCTCGAGGCCAGGCGTAAGGCTGACTTTGAGGACTGGCTTGATGGACGTGGTCTCGATACGGTCGTCTGGCCGTGCAACGGCGATGTCGGGAAGGCGGATGCCGACGTCAACGAGGCTTCGGCGGTGGACGCATGGCGCAACGGTGTGCTTTACTCGAACGGCAACTGCGCGATCCGTCAGTTGGGAATCCCGACGGTCAGCGTACCTATGGGATTGATGTCTGATACGGGCATGCCGGTCAACCTCACCTTTGCGTCCAAGGCATATGATGACAGCAATCTGTTTCGGTACGCCTATGCTTTTGAGAAAGCCGGTCGACTTCGACAAGCGCCTCCGAGGACGCCCGAGCTGACAACGGATGCTGTCCAATTGCTCAAGGGACAGACGAAAATGGGTATGTCACCGCCTGAGTTGACTGTGAGTCACACCGCTGTGACCGATGCGAAGGATGGCAAGAAACTACGCATCTCAGGCGGTGTCGAGAAAGAAGTGGTACACTGGTTGGGCATTTCCATTGACGGTGACGACTTTGAAGAGGTAGATGTTACGAAGGGAGGATGGGAGGTGGAACTCGGTGTACGCAGCGTATGGGAAGGTCGACCGGAGGAGAAAGGGGTTCCGGACCCAGCCAAGTCGATGGTTGTTCTTCTTGCTCGAGGGCAGAATGAAAGATCTACGGGGAGGATGCTGTTTGTCTAGGCTGTTGTACCATGTAAATATGACATTGGCTTCTGATAGTAACAATTGTGAGGTTTCAACACATCAATCTCCTGTCACCTGTGATTGGAGGTGAAATATGTGATCACGACATCTTGCCAGCCGACGACGAACTCGGGCAATTATTGTTCCCTTAGCATTTCATGCACCACGGAAAATCGCCAGCGCACCAGTCTCTGTCATGAGAAATGATCATGATGAAAAGGATGCTCATGGGGGTGGGATCCGATATCAGAATCTTTTGACCAACATTGACTTGTTTGTGCCTGAAGGATGGATATGCCTCGTCGTGGCCGCTGTCATTGTCTCGGACTGTGTAATCACTACGCAATGCAGGAAAAGAGACACGGCCTGGGATAATCTCAGCCGGTGCTTCCGTCTTTTCGTTTTGATAGAAGGCGGAAGGTCTTCGCCATTGATCCTGTGAACAGACTCACACAGGTATATACAACTCCACAGTTAATGTCGCGACCAACAGTCTGCTTCTACGAGGCCTCCTCCAGGCCTCGCCATCTCAATCCTACAATGTGGTTCTCGCCACACCCTTGTCAGTGTCAGCAGCAATATGATATCCCGGCCGAAGCCCTGCATCGAGAAGGGATATGCAAGGGCGGCCTAGGAGGAATCCGCTTCACCGGAACATTGCCACCCGAGTGGTGATGGAAGAAAGTCGAGATTCTTTCCATCTGCCTCTGGCTGACGGACGAGTCGGTCAGCCTCTTACTTCAATGACCTTGCGATGAGGAATCAGGACGATCTATTGCGTTCTGGACCACTTTCGTCATGATTGACGACGCCCAGTCTCGAGATGCTTTTACTTTCGTTATGCCTAGCCGTTCTTAGCAGGCGCGATAGAGCTACTAACGGATCAGCCGTACGCAGAGGTTGGGCTCGAACATCGATCTCCCACCACGAGGCGACCATGAGAACATGGATCCTACGGTGCCCTGTGTGAACAGAAGACCAGAGAGCGAAGATCTCGCACGCACCATGGTCCCAATGCCACACCTCATCCCAGCACTGGGTGCTACCTTGAAGCGAGACTCTTGCATGGCGGCATTCATGTCTAACAAGAGGTCTCTTCCGTTCAGCTGGGACGTGCTAATGTCGTGGGACTGACACACATTCCACGCTCTGCAGAATGATGCCTCGATTCCTTCGCGTAATAGCACCGCGGATGAGCTGTGTGCCCCCCGTTTCTCATTTCACAATTACCCAAGAAACCTAGTCGCAGAAAATTGTCGCAGTGACTCGTCACCAAAATGACTTCCGAGACAAGTCCGTCCTGAACCAAGCTGCGATTTTCGCCTCCAGTCTTCAGCTCCAGCCCATTTTTTCGCCTCCGCTTCCCCCTCTCACATCGCGTGAGAATTTCCTCCTTGTGGAGAGAACCCAAGAAACACCAAGAATACCAAGAGCCCGTCATCGGATGGCACATCGGACAGAAAACTTTCGCCTCAAAGTCTAAGGCAGGCTTGGCTGAGTTCTTCCCGCGATGCCGAGACTGAACAAGCAACACCAAGCTGAACAGGCCGCAACTCAAGCATCGACGCCCCCTTCACAAAAGGCGAGATCATGGCGTCTGGGCGCGGGCGCAGAGACTTTGGGGGGCTTTGAGAAAGCTGGAATTGCTGGGGAGTGATGGCGAGATCGTGTGCCAAGCAAACACCAAATTGACAGTCATGTCAAAAACCTCTGCAACCATTGGCGATCCCCTGGCGCCCGGGTCTCGACGAAAATGCCAAGGGACCCTACCCAGAAAGAGGGATACTCCCCGAAAAGAGTCAAAAAGACTCATGTATTTTTTCTGTGTTTGTTTGGCGCGGGTGCGATCCTTTCCCCGATTTCTGGAGGGAGGGATCCTGCAGTGTTGGTCTCATTTGCGCCAAGAATGGCGTGCTCGACACCATCGTCCAATATGCTTCCCGGACCCAATCTTTTTCGCTCTCCAACACCACACCATGGGCCAAATGCGCTTCTTTGCCCCCATGTCCTACCCTTTGCCCAGGACCAAGGGAATGCACCAAAGAACCACGATGAGACAGGGACCAGCCTTTTTGTTTAGCTAGCTCAGCTTTTGCCTGCTGGTGTCCTGGGTCGCCTGTTTCGCTCTGTGGGAAGGAGGGGGCAAGACCGGTGGATGGTCTGGGGGCCGCAACTCAGAGTCGAGATCATCAGAAGAGTGACATTCTTATTGTGCTTCTGTTGCGCTTCTCGGGTATCCGGCAGCGCTCTGGGTCGCATGGAACAGCGACTATGCTGCACGAGGCATCGCGGATGGGCATGACAGCTGTAACCGAATAGCCATCTAGCATTTAAGCTTAATGAGAGGAGTTCATCCCCGACAGTTTGGGTGGAAAGGCGAAGGCGCAACAAGCATGTATGGACGGCATATGAGTGTGTTTGAATACATGGTGAGCGCGTGCCGCGGAGAAGCTGAACCAGCCTCAAGTGTCTTGCTCATATGTACGTTCAGGTTTCGGTAGTTTATATCGGCCGTCGACTAGTTAGTACCTATACCACCCATCCCAAGACGCCGGGCCAGTCTTGTTCCAACGTCCCAGACATCCCGCGAGGTTGGACATCTTTGTTGGTCTGGAACGCCATTAACCTCGCGTCTACCGATCAGCCCCAGGCGCTATCTGCCGTGCTTCTCGCCTCAGTCACGATCGACCACTGAGGACAGACGATGTCGATCGTGAAGACTTTCGATGCAGGGAAGGTAGCTCTTCTGTCGAACTGGAATGTCACCCGCACATGTATCAAGCGATTTGTTGCCCATATTCTGTATGCGAACCCGCGTGTTAGCCGCCCAAAAGACAACACAGGCATCTGTTAGCTAGCCCATGTTTACGAACGGCACATGCCATTTCAAGGTGCGCCCGGCGCACACGCTGAATTAGACGGCGGAATTGCTTTTCTGACAGCTCTCCCGCTGCCCCCACGTCCTGAGTTGCAGAGTCAGGACCACCCCGGCCGCCGGAGAGGGAGGAATTAAACTAACCCGGGACGAGCAGGACCTCTGCCCCATGTAGCCGGACACGGCCATTCCACAGCAAAGTACCTAAAGACAGAGTACATCCAATATCACATTTACACTTTTCCAACAAATAAACAGGACCCTTTTTCGGTCAGCCCATGGGGGTGGTTGTCCGTCCGCCCCGCCGTCTCTTCGTTGCCTCCTCCCCCGGGCCAGACGCCAGACGCACTAGACCCATTGATGCTACTCCAAACATGGGCCATCCCAAAACACTGGAATTCAGTACTGGATATTTCTTTCTCACGCAGCTGGACAAATAGCTTTACGACGCAAGATCATCTGGCTTGACGAGAGAGAAAAAGAACGAGAAGAAGGGTGTCAACACCCATGCCTGCACAATAGAGATTGATAATGTCGTCAGAAAATAGGATTCGCACACCCCGGGCGGCATGTGGGAGCGCAACATCACAGGCCTCCAATCGAGTCCTTGGCGAGACCAGGACGATCCGAAGCCACGCTTCTTGGCGACGCGGCCAAGCATCTACGCCCAAGAGGGGAATACATCATCACGGGTAGCTCTCGTATGTTGCCGCATACTAGGCAGTATAAGTTCCCCTGTTCCGCCGCCGCACAATCTCGTCTGGGCTGTCCCTGTCCCGGCCAGGTCCTCCTCGTTTTTCTTTGACTGATCCTTCTCGGGTTCAATCGCTCAGCCTGTCAAGTCTTTTCAGCGAGGAGCAGAGGATTGGACCTTCTGGGCCATTGAAAACTTCAATTCACGGAGGCATCTCATAAACGCCCACCGTCGCCCGCCATGCCGAACGCCGGACGTGTCCTGGCCAAGGGCCTCGGCATCGACGTCGACGCCCGGTACCGCAACGAGCCGAGAGAGGCCGTCCAGTCCGCCGCCGCCTCTTTCAACGACGTCGAACAATATGAGGAGAGAGAGCCGACCGTCGCTGAGTTCATCGAGGCTCACCGGCCCACGATCCCAGGGACGCTCGCCTACATCAAGTCCCTCTTCCCCTTCTGGCAGTGGATCTTCCACTACAATGCCACATGGCTGCTTGGAGATATCATCGCTGGTACGTTGGATCTTGATTTCCCCCCATCCTGATGTGTGTTACACAAGAAAGAAGCTTGGCGGCGCAGGGTCTCACGAGGGACCCTTCACGCTGCCCTCCCTTCTCTGTCCCACACGCCGAGAGAAATCCCCATGGCTGACGAGGTCTCGTGTAAGGTGTCACGGTCGGTTTCGTGGTCATCCCGCAGGGCATGGCTTACGCCATTCTCGCCCAATTGAGCCCCGAGTACGGCCTCTACACCTCCTTCGTCGGCTTCCTGCTCTACTGGGCCTTCGCGACCTCCAAGGACATCACCATCGGTACCGTCGCCGTCATGTCCCAGCTCGTGGGCAACATCGTCCTCCGCGTGCAAGACACCCACCCGCAGTACGAGGCGCCGCAGATCGCCCAGGCGCTCGCCATCATCTCGGGCGCGGTGCTCCTCGGCATCGGCCTCGTCCGCCTCGGCTGGATCGTCGAGTTCATCCCGCTGGTCGCCATCACCTCCTTCATGACGGGCGCGGCCATCTCCATCGCCGCCGGCCAGGTGCCCGCGCTGCTCGGCATCTCGGGCGTCAACACCCGCGGCGCGACATACATGGTCATCATCGACACGCTCAAGGCGCTGCCGCGCGCAAAGCTCGACGCGGCCATGGGCCTGACGGCGCTGTTCCTGCTGTACGCGATCCGCTTCGTGTGCAACAGCATGTCAGACCGCCAGCCGCACCGCAAGAAGTTCTGGTTCTTCATGTCGACGCTGCGCATGGCGTTTGTGATTTTGCTGTACGTGCTCATCAGCTGGCTCGTGAACCGCAACGTCAACTGGGACGCCAAGAAGGCCAAGTTCAAGATTCTTGGCAAGGTGCCTAGCGGCTTCCAGCACGCCGGGGCGCCGAAGATCGACACGGAGCTACTCTCGGCCGTGGCGCCCGACTTGCCGGTGACCATTATCGTGCTTATCATTGAGCACATTGCCATTTCCAAGTCCTTTGGACGAATCAACAACTATGTCATCAATCCGTCGCAGGAACTGGTGGCTGTGGGCTTCACGAACCTGTTCGGACCCTTCTTGGGCGCGTACCCTGCCACGGGATCCTTCTCCCGAACAGCCATCAAGTCGAAGGCCGGTGTCCGCACGCCCCTGGCTGGTATCTTTACCGCCGTCATCGTCCTTCTAGCGCTGTATGCTCTCACGTCGGTGTTCTTCTATATCCCCATGGCCAGTCTTGCAGGCCTCATTATTCACGCCGTCGGCGATCTCATCACGCCGCCCAAGGTGGTCTACCAATTCTGGGAGGTCTCGCCCCTCGAAGTCTTCATCTTCTTTGGTGGCGTCATCCTCACCATCTTCACCGATATCGAGAAGGGTATCTACCTCACCATGTGCGCTTCCGCGGCGCTGTTGCTGGTCCGCCTGGCCAAGGCCAAGGGCCGCTTCCTCGGCCGCGTCAGGGTCTACCGCGCGAGCAAGGACACTGCAGGTAAGGGCGTACCCTTCAACGATCGCGGCGAGGCCATCGACCTGCCTTCGCGCGAGGCCTACGTCCCTCTCTTGAAGGACGACGCGTCAAACCCCATCGTCGACGTGGAGACCCCCTTCCCCGGCGTCTTTGTCTACCGTTTCGGCGAGGGCTTCAACTACACCAACGCGGCCCACTACATGGACGGCCTCACCGAGTTCATCATGAGACACTCTCGCCGTACGATCCTCGACCGCTACGAGAAGCTCGGCGTAAGTTCCCATCTCCGTGGAAAATTCCCCCTTCAAGAAGACAGCTAAAGTGTCATAGGATCGCCCCTGGAACGACCCCGGCCCCCGCCGCGGAGCCAAGATCGACATGGAAGACACCCGCCCCATCCTCCGCGCCATCGTCCTCGACTGCTCCGCGGTGAACAACATGGACGTCACCTCCGTGCAGAGCCTCGTCGACGTGCGCAACCAGCTCGACCACTACGCGGAGCCCGAGGTCGTCGAGTGGCACTTTGCCAACGTCAACAACCGCTGGACGCGTCGCGCTCTCGCGGCGGCCGGCTTCGGCTACCCGTCCGTCAAGGACGAGACGCTCAACCGGTGGAAGCCCATCTTCAGCTTCGCGCCGGTGGACTCGGCTTCTAACCAGGCGCCGCGCGTCACGTCGCAGCGCAGCCGCGACGAGGAGGACACGATCTCGCGCAGCAAGAACGTCAATGACGGCGTCGCACCGGTGGCTGGGCGCGGGGACGGCAAGCTGGCGGCGCTGCAGGGCATGAACAGGCCGTTCTTCCATATTGATGTGGCTGCGGCGGTGGAGAGCGCCATCTCGAACGCGGAGCAGAAGAGCGAGGTGTCGCCTGCGAACTCTGTGCTGAAGAGCGGTTAGAAGGTTAGAGTTGAAGATGATTCAAGATGTACGAGTCGGTGATGAGCGCGTGCGGGCGCCATTGGTTGTGTTTCGTGGGAAACATTGGTTGGATTCTTTTAGACGCAGATACCAGAGTCATGTTGATATTGTTGCTGTTGCTGTTGTCGATTGCTGCATATGCCGGCCTCAACGGCCAGGATCGGATAATACCAGAGTATTATTACCTCTTCTAATTCAATCATTCATCCAATTCTCCTGTTTATATTCAGTTTTGGTTGATCTTGTGAGGCTCTTTTCGGGGTGTTTCAAGAGAGTATCCGTGCATCTCACTTACGGAGTCGCCCTGAAACACGGCTGATGCAGCTTGGCGTTCCCGTCTCTTCATCCCATGACACGCCGCCGCCGCCATCAAAGCGGGAAAATTTCTAGTTGGCGTTGACAATAGTTGACGGCTCTGCTTAGTCTCTGCAAAACATCGAAATTCGAGATTGTCAATCGAAATTCCAGATTGTCAGAAAGTCCATCACCAAATATGCGAACAGCATCACACGCGATCCTCAGAGCCGCCTACGTGGCCGCCTGGCTCGCCTCCTCAGCCCTCGCGATGCCTCAACCTCGAATCATGGACCGCGAAGATCCACCGCCGTCTCCGCCGTCGCCCCCGAAACCCATCGCGACAGCCGGCCAGGTCGACATCACACAGCCAAACACGACTGCCCCGGGCGCGCCACCACAAGACAACAAGCCGCCCATCCCGATCACGGTGCAGCTCTACGGCAGCTCGCCCGGCGTCAAGACGTGCCGCAGCGGCGCGCAGCTGGTCGACATGGAGCTGCCCAAGACGGCGTCTAAGATGGCGCAGTTCACGGAGCGCAACGGGCAGTGCTACGACCTGCCGGGCACCGCGCAGTGCGGCGTCTTCATGGCGAACAAGGCGGACGGGTGCGAGGCGCAGCTGTTCCGCGGGTACAAGTGCGAGGGCTTCACGAACGTGGCCGTCTTCCAGGACGAGCTGCGGCCGGTCGGCGGGTTCTTCAAGAGCATGGCGATCAAGTGCGGCGTGCCCCCGATCGAGGTCGCGCCGCTGAGTCTGGGCGGGCTGGGGGCGGCAAAGATGCAGAAGCCGGTGCCCAAGGATGGAGGGAAGAGGAGGGCGGCGAGGGCGGTTGACGCTGCGATGCAGGCTGGGCTGACACAGGGAGGAGGGGAGACGTGATGTGATGATGAGAGAGGAGGGAGGAGGGCGTGATTCACGATAGGCGCCGAGGTTCCGAGATTCGCGCCGCAGTCATTTTCCGCAATATCCGTACATACAGCAGCAAGATACCACCACCGCCAATCAATGGCAGCACGAATGAATAACGAACAGAATAATAATCTAAAAAGGCTTCCCACTCCCGCGACGCTAGAGCTTGATGGCGCCCGATTAGCTGTGGCCCTAGCCACCCCGGTCATGTGCCAGGCTTGTGTCTTGGTGTCTTGGGACTCTTTGGTTCACAGGAGTCGCGGGCTGTCACCGCCTCAACTGATTCAGAAAGCATGACAGCAGCACTTGGTAAACAGAAAAAGCTTTGATGATTACGGCTCTTCACAGCGTGACATTTGGCCCGACTGGTTCGATCCCGTGGGCTCGTCATGCTAGTGGCGACCAAAAACAACGACCGTCGAGCCAGAGGAGGATCAAACAGGAGGGGGCCACAGCCGGACCACATTTGAATCCAGGCGATGATTGGTCTGTGCAGCGGTAAAATCGGTCAGACGGCATTTGCTGCAGTGTTGCCCAGGTTTCGTGCCCCTATTTTCCTGCAGTTGCATGGCGTTGTCACCGATGATGCGAGTTTATTTCGACTCAATTGTACGTCTTCGACTCCAACTTTTAGAATCAAGAGATGAGTCTTCCTCTTTGAGACAGCAATAATCTTCAGCAGAACGAAGCTAGCCAACTAGATCGTCCCGTCAGATGGCGTCTAGCTCTCGCTGGTGTGGCTTCACCCAAGACACCAGACCGTCTGATCTGAGGTCCCAAATGTGTCATCTCGTCTCAGACGCTTCAACCCCTTGCACTGACAACCAGGAACTCCAATCATGGCACATATAACGACGCAGCCGTTCCTGGCGCCCCGTCTGCGTGCTGTCTGCTGCCCGCTGCTCTCTCCCTCCATTCTGATTGACACAACCTTCCTTTCCGTTTAACCTTTTTTTGTCGTGTGTTATTCTTTCTTTCTTGTTCCATTCATTTTACTATTCTCCAGTGGCCGGCCACTTTTAAGCTTTGGGGTGCATTGTTCAGTGGCAGTCCTCTCGTTACGACATCGTCCCATCCATCACCTACCTACTCCGACGTAACATATCCCACCCGACGAGCTCCTCGAGACACCCAGAGAAGGAAGACAAGAGAAAGAAAATCCAGTCAAGATGCACGCCTACTTCCTCGCTCAGCTCCTCCTGGCGGCCACGGCCCTCGCCAACGCCATCGCCAACCCGAACCAGGCTCCCGGCCTCGCCGTCGTCGTCCGCCAGGCCGCGCCCGTCGCTGCGAACCCGCCCTCGACCATCATGTCGTGCGCCGAGTACTCGCGCATCGCCAACCTCTCCACCGTCGGCGCCAACAGCACGTACCGCGCCACCTTCTTCGCGGCCTCGCCCAACGGCAACCAGTACAACGCCGAGGTCCTCGACACCGCCATCGCGAAGCTGCCCACCGTCATCATGGACCAGGCCCTCAACACCGCCTGCGGCAACCTGACCGCCCTCGCCCTTGTCGAGGCCGAGCGCAACTTCACCCAGCGCACCGTCCTGCAGCTGTCCAACATCCCCGTCCCGGACCCGCTCACGACCGGCCCCGTTATCGCCATCGTGTGCGCCAGTATTGTGCTCGCTGCCGGAAGTTGGGTTGCGATGCCGTAAAGAGAGGTTGTTGCTGGTTGAAGGAGGGCGTAGGATGTATGGGAGGACAGGGGATGTTGGTTGTGGATGGAATGGGTGCGGAGGGAAGTGGTCCATGTCTGCTGGGTACAGAGATCTTAATGCACCTCTTTTGCAACCAGCTGACTGGGCGATTGATGCTTCGTACGTGAGACTGGATGTCAACTATGCTTAGCGTGGTGTTTGAATACAAAGCGATACCCCCCCAAACATGCTTCGTTGTATCAACTCCCTCTCCGGCCGGTATTTTCCTGATCTATACCTGTTGGTGTTAAAGCCGACAACGTCTCTGAGTTGAGGGGATAAGTGATGTTGTGTGTTGTCACCTCATGTCAACGCGTTAAGTTTCTGTCTTCCCAACACCGTTTTTAATTAAAATACCCTGAGCTGAAATAGTCAGCGCACTTAGTTCACTCTATTATAGTATGACGCCGCTCGGGGTAGTATATAACGCTTACGGCTAGTAAATGCTGGTTTTCTTCTCCTACGCACAAGGCACCATCACAATCTTCCTCTCAATCTCTCGCTCTACAGAGGCTCCAATGCTCCCTGTCCACTAATGGGCTCAACCTCAACATCCTTCGCCAGCTTCTTCCATCCCTTCAACCGTCTCTGGTCGACCCAGTTTCCATGGACCTGGGACTTCACATGGAAAGGCAGCTGAATCAGAGCAATAGGCTTCTCAAAGTCCCTCGTATCCAGCACCACAATCTCATTCCTGTTCGCGCCCCTCCGCTCCACCATGGCCATCACCCACCCGTCTCCTTCGGGGGCATCGTCACTCCGCGGAATGAAGATGGGCTCCTGGATGTGCGATTCAAACCCAGCGTAGAAGTACTTCGTCTGCTTCGTCTCCAAGTCCAGCATCGCCAAGCCGTTCAGCCCGTTATGCACCGTCTGCGGCTTCCCGTTCTCGTCCTTGCTGATGTGCACATTGATGAAAACGTGCTTGTACGGCTTGGACAGGAACCTCTCGTCGAGGCGGGGGAACTCCGCTGGAAGATCTAGAACAATCTCCGGGTCCGTGACCTGGGTATTGCTCGGCTGCGAGAGATCCAATGTCCAGCGCACGTAGTCGGATGCTGCGTCGGGGGCTGGTAGTCTGCCGTCGTCGGTCGGGAAGAAGGGAAAGCCGTTATCGTGCACGCGCGACGTCTCAAGGAAGACCTTGGACCCGTCTTCGCTCTCCCATGCGCCGCCCGTGTGGATGAGCATGCAGTTCTTCCACGGGTACACTCTGTACTCTCCGGGGCTCCAGCCGGGTGGGAGAGGCGTGGTGCTCCGGCGCGGGGCGACGATAAAGGTCGCCGGCTTGTCATAGTCCCATGCCCAGTGGTGTCCTCCCTTCTTCATGCGCTCGACGCTCGCATCAAAGCACCAGAGGACCAGGATGATCCAGTTGGGCGTGATGGCGCAGTCGTGAATTGGCGCGCACCATGGTGACTTGATCCATTGCTCGTCATGCTTGACCCCTTGGCTATCCAGAGAGTAGATGACGATATCAAGAGACGCGAGGCCCTTGGCCTCGTAGCCGTAAACAACTAGTTCGTCGGTGTATGGATCTACCTTGGGGTGCGCCGTGAAGGTCTTCGCCTTGACCTGCGGCCCAAACGGATCATACTTGATGGTATCCAGTGTATGCGGATCGACGGAGTAGGGAAGACCGCCCTCTTTCAGCGCGAGAAAGTGGTCCGCCCACAGCACGAGGTTGGTGTTGGCTGTCGAGTCCACGGCCGCGCGCACGCAGGGGTGGTGCGTGTACGGATTGCGATAGAGGCCGAACAGAGCCTTGTTGGCTTTCCGCTCTAGCTTGTAGCGCTCCGTCTCGACGTAGCGCATCTTCATGTCCACCCTGCCGTCGCGGATGCGAAACGCTGAGATATTGCCATCGCCGTCGAGAGGGACGTTGCCAGGGTGCGGAGGGACGAATGGATCAGTCATGACCCTGTAGAAGGTTCCGTCGATTTGCTTTGGGATCTCTCCCAACACCACGAGATCGCCAACTTCTCCCTCCAGGCGACATGGCAGATTAGACCCGGCCAAGTCGTAAGCTATAGGCCATGTTGCGGTAAGCCCGTAGGCCGTCTCTGAAGACGGATGACTCTCAGGAGAGTCGTCGATGCGGCTAGGAGCCATTGCGAATTATACAAGCGAAGAGCGACGATGCTAAAAAGCTCCAAGTGAATTCGATGTGGTATTCTCGAAGCATGGTCCAGAAACTTTCAAGAACATTCCGCCCGGGGATCTCAGTCTTATACGCGAATCATCACAACCATCAGACGACCTCATCTCGGTAAAGTCATCCAAGGGTCATCAGATTCCCCCTCGGGCGCATGGCAATTCTCACAACTACCGAAACGCACCTCCTTGGCCGTACTATATTAAAGTTCCTCGGCCGAGGCCTCGTGGCCGGGCCGCAGTCCACAATCGACAGATCCCACCCCAGGATTCCCCGCATACAGGAGCGGCCGACTCGTTTGCCTGCAGCGGCACCATGGGGCCCCTACGCCGCGGCCGGCTCACCTAACACCAACGAACGAGCTAAATATGGGACGGGGGAGCCAAGAAGATCTAAGATTATCAAGCACGGATGCAATTTTCAACCGTCATCCCATCACCCAAGTGGGCAAAATGGCAGAGCCAGCAAACCACGTCACGCACATGGTTGCCGACAGCTAAGAAGGAGCTGACTGATACTCCTTCGACTGTCGGCCGCCGCCCTGAAACCCCATGTGACGCTGGGCTTAGACCCCGGAGCGGACACACCCTCCATGTCCTTCCCGCCGCGGCTGGCATCGCATTTTCGTCTCTTGGTATGGGGATATTAGTATTCCTCGGTCTCGTATTGGCTGGGCGGTCGCATCTGGAAGCTCTGAGGACTGCAGGGTAGGTTTCAGCGATACTACTTCGGGATCTAGCGGTCTGATGAACCCGTCGGCATGGTGCCGACTTGATGGGTCCGTGCAACGACATTTCAAGTGTGTGTTCATTCCTACGGATTGCGCGGGGCCATTGCGAGGACTGACGAGTTGTTGGATGGCTCCGAGCGAGATTGAATTGCCGATGGATCAGTTATCACGAACAACATGATAAATCTCCTTTCGTCCGGGGACTTCACAACCCTCATGGCTTGGCGAAGAATAGGCGGGTCATGTCGAATCTTTCTTGAAGATGACAGCGCTGCACGTTGTGAGGATCTGACCCATGCAGATCTTCCTATCCTTTGGCTGTATTCCGGATGGGCAGATGCAGTCATACGACCTGCAACGTTCACGAGAATAGAAATCATAGTGCTGCCTCCTTGGATAATATGTAGCAATTATCAATCAAAAGTTCAACTGAAGTCAATCTAGTGGAAAGAAACTAGTAATATTGACCTGAAACATCTTTCCCTCCACTAATCAGGCATCTTGTCCCGGTGCCCTGTTGTGAATGGATCGAATTCTTAAGTCTCCATGTTGCCATGCGACAATATCTTCGCATGTGTATTTGGCTGGGTCGATGGTCGGATGCAACTTGGTCAACTTATTCATGATGTCCTTCTTTGATTGTGCGGTTCCCCACAAGCTCACACTTGCAGTCGGGCTCCAGACAAGTTTGAAACGCCCTGCTGTAGCCTTATACATCTTCTGAGGAAGGGCGCCGGCTGTTGCTGCGACTTGATAGCCTGCGTTCAATGCCTTCTTCCCAATCCTCCCAACGCGGTTGAGTTGGCCGGAAGCAGCTGATACGAAGCCACCCCACAGCCCGAGATCAGGGTTTCGTTTGTGCTGCCACTCATTTTCCCTGTCCATGTTCTGCTTGTTGATCATCATGTATTGACGCTCCCAAAGGCCGATTCGCTCCTTATGAAGTTCAATTTTTCGGTTCAAGTTGTCATCATCCTTTTCTGGTTCTGGTTTCGGCCTGACCCAGACCCATCTGTCCTCAGGATCCTCAGGTGGCTGCGGCTCATCATCTTGCTGCAGATCGTCATCGCGTTCGTGATTTCTGGCTTTGAAATCGTTCATAACCTCTCCGTCCTGTCTGACCTGCTCTTCTGCCATTGCTCGAGGCTCCCACTTTTGATTGTCCGGGGGACCACAGTAAGGCATATCCCAGCGCCATGTGGCAATGTCGAACTCATTCAGGTCGCTCTCGAAAGGTAGCTGTTTTGCAACCACAGAGTGAGATCGCTCTTTCGTCATAAAGGCAATATTAGTACCACCGTGGATGGAGGAAACATCCCCACTCAAGGTTCGGTGAGTTGATAGATAAGACTGATTCGGCCTCTTGATCCATGGATGGCGAGGTTTCTTTAGCCTTTGAAGAATGTAGTAGCTTGAAGACAGAGCCTCGCACTCCCATTCCCCTTTGTCATCGAGCCCAAGCCCTTCTTTGAAAAGGTAACGCAATCGGACCGATGGGTGGACCAACTCGTTGGTGTTCTTCAGCCGATCACTCAGCGGATTATTATCCTCTGTACACAAGCCGGGCTCTCGATACGCAGCTTCTCCAATATGAGTAATCTTCCCGACTGTCTTGTCAGCAAGTTTAGTCCAGAAATCGGCTGAGCTGATGGGTCCTAGGCCCCATTCGCGGGGCTTGACCTCAAGATCGACCGTCCGGAAGATTCGGGTCATCTCCTGGGAACTGAACTCAACCCCTACCGAGCTGAGTTGATCGGCCATCCCTATGATGATGTCAGCTTTGATGTGATAGTGGAATGCTGTTGGGCTATCTCACAAGCAAAAGAGATCGTTGCAATTTGTTGATTCGCCGATCCTCCACCGACGTCGCTGTGACTCCCGGGAAACCATACTTGACGCAGGTGCGTGTTTTTGTTCTTGTGGTGTCTGCTCCACAAGGTCGGCTTGAAAGGCTTTCGGTACTTGTCCAACGCAAGTGCATGAAACGCATGCTGGATACGCTTGTGGACATCTTGAGTCCCAAATCGGATCTAAGGCCCAGTCAATACCAAAATTTGACAACGTGTAGAGAGGGCTTGTAGTCAGCCCTTGGTTATGGCGCGGACTATACGAACCTCGCTATCACCGCGGCCAATCTGAAGGGGGTTGTACGGCATCCCAAGACTTCCGACAGTGTCCCAAACCCCTGCATCCATGGACCGTTGGTTAGCTCCGGCCCCTCTTGCAGTTGGCTCATCACACACTAACCGACGGCTTTGACCTCGACCTTCTCAGCTACCCACTTGCCATTCTGCATCTTCCCGTCGCAGACAATCATGTTGCACTAAACCAGAAAATGGGTTACCATGTGGTCCTGAGATGGTTTGAGGCGGAAGGTCTCACCTTGGACAACTTCTTTGCGTACTTCTCAGCCATTGCGTCAACCCCTCCTTCGACACCCAGTTTGATGATTTTCTCAAACCACTCACGACGAATTTCGTCGATGGCTTCTTCTATTTCGGGCTTTTCCGTAACCCAATCGGTGGAGGTCTCGTCCATTCTGTAAAGGCGATGCACATTGTCGACGTTAAAGCATAATAAATGCTGAGTTGGATCAAACTGGATGCCGTTCCATTTATCGTTGGCGTCGAATGTGCCACTGGATTTCCAATTCGAAAAGTTTTGGTAGTCCTTAAAAATGGCCCCGAAATTGTCAAGTCCGAAGCTGTTCAACAATCCCAGGGAGCACACCATATTAGCAACGGATCGGGCTGTAAAGGCACCGCGAGAAAACCCAGTGAAGATGAGCTCATCCCCATAGTTGTAATTCTCACAAACAAAGCGATAGACGTCTGCAATATCCTGAAATCTGATCAGTAAAAACAACCAGATCCTGAGATTCGGTGTCAACTCACTGCCACCACACCTTGTCCAAAAAGCCCTCCGACAGCTCTTGCAGTGACTGAATCTTCTGTTCCCGCTCCTCTGTGATAGTATACCACTTGGGGCATGCCATTGCAACACTTGTGGGCGATTACGGTTGCAAGGCGTCCAACGTTGGTCTGGATGCCCCCTAGCGCATTGCTTTGAAAGACGATCAGCGACAGATCATGAAAGTCTGAAGGAACCACAGCATGAATTGTATTCAATCTTACGAGTTATTCCAGGTTCCGTCACAGCAGATGACGATTCTTTTCCGATGATATTCTCTCGCCTCAAAGCTATGGGCGCAAGATTTCAGTTCCGTTCCTATCTTCTCAAACGAATCTGGATGCGGGCAGTAGGCCACGATAACAGGTCTTCCAGTAGGATTCTAGGAAACTTTGACGAACAGAAAGGTTTGTTGCAGCAGAAAACCTGACTGACCGGGAAAAGGGATGCGTTTATTGCAACTCAAGATCACATGTGAATAGGGTCCAAGGCGGAGCAGAGTCAATCGTGTCTCAAGCCACATGAGCTAAGCCATCGTCACAATTTACCTAGACGCCATTCACAAGAGAAAGTCGGAGAATACATTCCGCTATCCCTTGAAAAGTGTGACCCATATCATAATAAAAACACTGGAGGCATCACGAACAATTGGTCAATTTACGTTTCTCGATGCCCGAAGGATGCCCAGGCACGCTTCGACTAGCTCCCCGCACCCATCGAACACGTGCAACTCCCCCCCGATATGATGCCCTCTTTCTGACTCTACTCTGAGGCATCCGAAGTACATCCAATTATCTGCCTGTGATATTTCGTTGTTTCTCTGCCTTGGCCGGTGCCCTTTTGGCCCCGAAGTAGTCTGCACTTGTCCCCAAGACAACTTGCGGTGACTGGGCTCTCTAATTAGAAGGTCTACAACATCTAAGACTTCAACACCCACATCTTATTTCGATTCCATTTGAAGCTCAGTCCGATCATCGTGAAGTCTGGGGAGCTTGAGACAACCCTACTACCGCTAGCATCACTGCTGGCTCGGCACGATGCGAAAGCATCTTTAGCGGCATTTGTTGGGTAGAACATCAGATTCCACAGTAACCCTGTCCTCACGACTTCCTCAACAGCTTCCTATTAGAACAATGTAGTCTCCAATCAGAGTTTCAGCCAAGAACACGATCGTGGCAGATGCAATTATGCACGCAGTGCAATCCCATAGTCCAATGAAAACTCAAATCACAGCATATTTGCACCTTTTGTCACGAAAATTCGCGATGATACCTTATTTTGTATATATTCCAAAGTGACGATGATTCTCGCCGGGCTCTTGAAGGGGTACCCGCCGACTTGGGAACTGTTTCTGGGAACGGTTGCCATGGCAGCAGATTGGGTCCGGACAGAGAGGCAGGAATGTCAGCTAATGAGACAAACGGGCCACCATCCCAGCGCGGCCAAGTGTAATTTATATTTGCAACTTAATGGGTCAATCATTGAAGCATATTGTGAATAACTCGCTGTAGTGAGCATCAGCATGTGGATCTGTGAACCTGCTCCTTTGGTCAAACTTCGCCGCCCAAAATGCGGACCTCACAGATCGCGTGGAGGTCAGCAGGCACCAAAATCATTGCCAATTGAACAAATGTCACAAGCTATTGCTAAAAAAGATAATTCCTCGAGGCCCTACCAATAGGTTCAGAAGCAAACCAATGGCGATGAAAAATTTGACTCCGCTTGCACACCCTCATTGGGTACATACATGGTCAATTAAATGCCAAGTGCCTGAAGTAATGCGGGCAGATTGTAAATTCTTCCCTGCAGGCTTATAGAAAATCATTGATATACATACCAAAATCTGGAGATGCTTGCCCACAGATATCGTTGCGAAGCAGTCCAGTGAATGTCTGGATGCCGACCGCAGAGTCCGACTCTGGCGGGCCGTTCCGAGCCCGGTCTCCGTCCCGGCGCCGCGTCTCGGTCTCCGAGACGGCTTGCCCTTGTTGCCCCACATCCCACTTTCCGCCCCTCCCCGACGCGATTTGCGCGCAGTCAGCATCGTACCACATTTTAGACGCATCACTCAGGACACTTTGCGACAGCCTGGCTGTCCGGCACTTTGGGATTATCGACCTCGCTGTAGACACAGTCATTCATTAAAACCAGATACAGGAAGATACGACTATTATGGCGCCCACATCACGCCACCTTCGCATCGGTGTTGATGTTGGCGGAACCAACACCGACGGCGTTGTTTTGGACCCTTCTCGGGTCTCAGAACCGGACAAGGGCATTGTCGCATGGCACAAGTCACCAACAACGACAAACCCAAGCGATGGCATCAACAATGCGATCGTGACGATGTTCGAGTCTTCCAAGATCGAGCCCAGCGAGATCGCGAGCGTCACTATCGGTACGACTCATTTCGTCAATGCCCTTATCGAAAGGGATGAGACCAGATTGGCTCCTGTGGCTGTTATCAGGTTGACCAGCCAGTTTTCCAAGCACGACCCGCCTTGCCTGGATTGGCCCGAAGACCTCAGAGAGTTGATTCTGGGCCACTATGCTTTATGCAAAGGTGGCCTGGAGGTTGATGGGGTTCTCATTTCTGATATCGACCCTGAAGAGATCAAGGCTCAATGCTCGATCATCGGCGAGAAGGGGATCAAGAACGTTGTCGTCAACGGCATCTTCAGCCCAATCGACACGACAGAGAGGCAAGAGGAGAGGGCTGCCGAAATCATCCGCTCAGAGCTTCCTGGCTGTACCGTTACATGCTCAAAAGATGTGGCCAATCTCGGATTCCAGGAGCGTGAGAATGCTGCTATACTCAACGCCACTGTACTAGACTTCGCCCGTAAGACGATCAGATCCTTTCAGGAACCCATCAAGAGACTGGGTCTACACTGCCCAGTCTTCGTCTCCCAAAACGACGGAACCATTCTCTCAGGAGAGATGGCTGCGAATCTCCCAATCCGGACATTTTCCAGTGGACCAACAAACAGCATGCGCGGCGCTGCCTTCCTAGTGCAGGATCAGCTTGACGAAGCCGTCATGGTGGTTGATATCGGTGGTACGACTACCGATGTTGGTCTTTTGCAGGCAAACGGATTTCCAAGACAACAGGCGGCGTTCAGCGAGTTTACAGGTGTTCGCCTGAACTTCTCATGCCCGGACGTGAAAAGCATAGGCCTGGGAGGTGGTTCCGTTGTGCGTAAGGGCCGAGAGAAATTGACGGTGGGCCCCGACAGCGTCGGATACAAGATCAAAACTGAAGCCTTCGTCTTTGGAGGTTCTACTCTGACAGCGACGGATTGCACCGTGTTAGCCACCGAAGGGAAGCCATCAGCGCCGTCTATCGGTGATGCGAGCTTGGTCAAGGGTGCGCTTGACGCTGAGGAACTATCTCAATTCACTAAGATCGTCCAAAGCAAGATCGAGAAGGTTATCGACACGATGAAAACTTCGCCCAACGATATTCCGGTTCTTCTTGTGGGTGGTGGTGCTGTCATCGCGCCGAATGAGCTTCGCGGGGCTAGCAAAGTTTTGAAACCCGAGTGGGCTGGAGTCGCCAACGCCATCGGTGCGGCTATTGCACGCGTCAGTGCTACCATTGACACTGTCAAATCGACTGAGTCTCGAACAAGCCAGGAGATATTGAGTGAGGTGGAGCAAGAGGTCAAAGAGAAGGCTGTTGCCGCTGGGGCAGTCCCATCGTCGGTCCAGATTGTGGACGTGGACACAATACCCTTGGCCGTGAGTATACCAAGTCCACAGAAGAAGGCCTTGACTAACAATCACAGTACATTGCCAACAAGTCGCGATTCATTGTGCGCGCTGCCGGCGACTTTGACTTTTCCAGGACGGATCTCGCGTCTATCCCACTGAGCGACGAAGATGACTCGGCTCGGGATTACACCACATATTCTCGTGCCAAGAAGACGTCCAGAGTCAAGGCCAAGAAAGAGGTTGATGTTTTGAAATACAAGCCAAGAGTTGAAGATCGCGTCTGGTACATCAGCGAAACAGATCTGGACTGGATCAGTATCGGATGTTACATCCTCGGAACGGGAGGAGGCGGGTCTCCTTACTCGCAACAGATCATCCTGCGCGAGAAGCTCCGCAAGGGTGCCGTTGTGAGGGTCGTAAACCCCGCTGATATTCCCGATGAGGCACTCGTCGGCTGCGGGGGTTACGCCGGGTCACCCACCGTGGCTATTGAGAAGAAGTCCGCGGACGAGATGCAAGAGGCACAGACAGAGATGTACAAGCACATCGGAAAACCGCCGACGCACATGATTGCGGTTGAAATTGGAGGCGCCAATGGCCTGCAGAGCATGATGATTGGCTCCAGCACCAACATGGATGTTCCTGCAGTCGATGGCGACTGGATGGGCAGGGCGTACCCGACAAAATGGCAAACAACACCGGTTGTCTTCAACGAGCGAAGCCCTATCTGGACGCCAGTTACGATGAGTGATGGTAATGGAGCGATTGTTACTATGTCGCGCGCATCTTCAGACAAGCAGGTTGAACGTGTCATGAGGGCTGCCTTAGCAGAGATGGGCTCACAGGTTGCTGTTGCCGACCCTCCCGTGACTGGGGCAGAGACCAAGAGATGGGTAGTTGAGCATACACTATCTCAGTCTTGGAGGATTGGTCGCGCTGTGGCTAAGGCCAGGAAGCTCAACCGCGTGGACAACGTTGCCGAGATGATCATCGAAGAGTGCGGCGGTTCAAACGGAGCCAAGGTTCTGTTCAAAGGCAAGATCGTTGGCGTGGAGAGAGTATTAAGAAAGGGACATGTCTATGGCGAATGCATAATCGAAGGTGCAGATGTGTCTGGTTCAGATGAACCCGGCCATCAGAGATCCCAGCAGCATAAAGGGTTTGTTAAGATTCCCTTCAAGAACGAGAACATCGCCGCAGTCAAGACCGCCTCAGCTACGTCAACAGAGGAAGCAGGCAAGGAGAATCAAGAAGATGTGCTTGCCCTGGTGCCGGATCTCATCGCCGTTATCGACGCTCAAAACGGCGAAGCAATCGGAACGCCCGAGTACAAATATGGACTGCTCGTCATTGTGCTAGGAATTGCCGCCAGCGTCAAGTGGACTGGGTCTGCTAGGGGTCTTGAAATCGGGGGTCCCGAGTCGTTCGGCTTTTCTCACTTGAAGTATGAGCCTTTGGGCACCTTCGTTAAGCCTCGGAGCGTGATTGACGAATTTGACACCAAGACCAAGGAGGGTTGCATGTGCGGCAAATGCAAGGATCTGGGCTGGTAGACGATGCACTTACAAAGCAACAACCGTAGCCTCACTGCGGAGGTGGGCATCTTCCCCAGCTTGTTTGTCCAACTTCTAGAAACAGGAAATAGAACCGATACCACACCCGAGTTTCTAAACTGACTTGTGCAAACGGGGCTTACTCGGCGAAGCTGACATGCTTCTGACATTCAGCTGAGCGATTCAGCTGGGTGTGGACCGGGAAGGCACACCTAACAGCTGCTCAAACGCCTGCCGAACTTCCAAACAAACGAATACCCGCTCTGGGGAAACAGTTCCAAAACGTTCACTAGATCGGACAAACTGTCTGGCAAACATGAATCAACAGCCCTGCCATACTTTGTCGCCAAGAGCTATCATCCCTGACCTCGGGACCGACATTTTCAGCCGCTGTCAACGGGCGCATTTGCCGTGACGATGAACCGAGTACGATTGCCGTGAGCCGGACACGCCGCTCCGTCCATAGGGCCAACAGAGCCGCGCATATCACAAGCGCCACTGCAACTCCAAGCCAGCCGGTCAACATCGGATCGTGAAGTCGCACCCGACGCGGTTTCGCAATGCAATATCAAACTCAGCAGCATCGTTCGTCCATTCTCATCTTTTCTTCCAAACTTCCACAATGGCATTCTTGAAGCACGGAATCATGCAAGTTGCCGCTGTCGGAGCAGCTGGAAACAAAGCCCGCCCTCCCTCCGCTTTGGTAACAGATCCGGACTATGGGGTGGCGGACGCCAAGCCCATCCCCCACAGACCAAAGTATCCTGACTCGGTGAGGCGGTGGGAGAGATACAACAGGAAACGACAGCGAAGTCTAAAGAGACAGAAAAAATTCTTTTGGTTTCTGATTTGAAACGGGTGGCTTCACGAATGAGATATTTGGATGGAAACGCCGTTCGACCCGTTGTTAGAGTTTCTCCTGCAGACTTGGCCTGACAGTGCTAAGATCTCCGTCCAAGCGGGGGATGTCTCGATCAATGCGACAATAGATCGAAAATCTCCCGAACGATTGCCGCCTACGACGCTATCTAGATTGTCAATAGAATCATCATAGATATCAATCAAAGTGTAGGAAAGAAGCATAGAAGAAAGGTTGTGATTCCTACGACGCGCGTTGTTGCGGGGTAGTCCAGCCGCGAGATATTCATCCGCTGTTCTCTCCGTGCGCCATGATGTCCAATGATTGCCTCATCATGACCCTGCAGGACATCCTGAGGAGAGCTCGGAGAAACCTTACTCGAACTTGAGACCAAATTTAGCTTTGACGTCTAGTCACGTGGTCGCAGAGACACCCATTATCCTATTCATACATGCCATGATCCGGACGAAATTTTAGGAGGTCTGGTGCAGACGGCTTCTCTCCATCGGACTTCACTTCACCTCACCAAAACTCTCCCTCAGCGACCGAAGGCCGGAAGCAATGTGGGCTGAATTATGGTCTTTCCATGGCTTCGCAGCGGTCTTTCGCTGGCTGCTTATGCCAAACACCCATCTGCCATCTCTATCTCACGCAGCGTCCGGAGCAGCCCACCAGGCGCAGGCTTGGGTGAGCGGCATAGTCGACTTCAACAAGAACGCGGCAGAGATTCTCGACGATGACGGCTGGGATCCGTTACAATACGTCGACCCGCTCATCGGCTCACGCAATGGAGGAAATGTTTTCGTCGGCGCGACCTTGCCGTATGGTATGGCAAAGGCCTCGCCGGACACAAACAGCAGTTCTAACCAAGGCGGATTCACTCTTGACGGCAACCCTATCACCGGCTTCTCTAGCATGCACGACTCTGGTACCGGCGGCTCCCCATCTCTGGGAAACTTCCCGCTGTTCGCCTACACGACATGTCCCAGCGGCGTCATCAACTTCTGCACGTTCCCCAAGAAGTCGAGGGCCAAGTACGGATACTTCCACCAGAAAGATGTCCAAGCGAAGCCAGGGTTGATGAACATCACACTGAAGGACGGCATCCAGGTTGAGATGACGACAACGCATCGCACTTCACTGTTCAGATTCACGTTCCCGCAAGAAGGACAGCCTCTCATTCTTCAAGACCTTTCCGATCTCTCAGATTCGAGGCAAGACAACGCCACGATCAAGGTTGATGCCCGCTCTGGACGCATTACAGGAACCGCTCGCTTCAATCCTAGCTTCGGTGTTGGCTCATATGTTCTGCACTTCTGCACCGATTTCCAGGGTGCCGAAATCCTCGACAATGGAATCTTCGTTGACAGCCGCGCTAGCGCGGATGTGAAGAACATGACGATTGCACGATCAGTCAATGGCTATCCTATCCCGGGAGGAGCTTTTGTCCGATTCAAGTCGGCAGAGCAACCCATCACCGCTCGCGTGGCGACAAGCTTTCACAGCACCGAGCGGGCTTGCGCTCATGCGACGGCTGAAATCCCTGACTACAACGTCGAGCGGGTGTACCGAGAAGCCAAGAGAGCTTGGAAGAAGAAGCTTAGCCCCATCAAGGTTTCGACCGACCGCGTAGACGAGAAGTTTGCGCGAAACTTCTACAGTGGCATCTACAGGACCATGGTCAACCCTCAAAACTACACCGGAGAGAACCCCCTGTGGAGGAGCAGGGAGCCCTACTGGGATTCCTTCTACTGTCTTTGGGACTCCTTCCGCTCACAGATTCCGTTTTTGATCATCTTAGATCCCACCGCTGTGACTGAGATGGTGAGATCCCTGATCGATACCTATGTCCACGTTGGCTGGCTGCCAGACTGCCGGATGAGTCTGTGCAAGGGTCTCACCCAGGGTGGATCAAACGCAGACAACGTTCTAGCAGATGCTTATGTCAAAGGCATTAATGATGGAATTGACTGGGATCTCGGCTATGAAGCAATGGTAAAGGATGCTGAAGAAGAGCCATATGATTGGAGTGTCCATGGTCGTGGTGGCTTGGCCAGCTGGAACAGACTTGGCTACATCCCAGTCCAGGACTTTGATGTCAAGGGATTCGGAACTCTCACCCGGAGCGTTTCTAGAACACTGGAGTACAGCTACAACGACTTCAGTATTGCCCAGGTGGCGTACGGGCTGGGCAAGGACGACGACAAGCAGAAGTATCTGGACTCTAGTCACAACTGGCGCTACCTGTACAAGCAGGACCAGAAATCATCATTCTTCAACGGCACGGACACTGGATTCAGAGGCTTCTTCCAGCCCAAGTTTCTGAACCAGACTTGGGCATACCAGAACCCGCTGAACTGCAGTAACCTCGATGGCGCCAGCTCTTGTTCTCTGCAGAACAACGGACCTGAAACTTATGAGAGCAGTGCTTGGGAGTATGGATTGTAAGTGATCTTGAGTTGATGCGATTTGGCTACATGAGTTGACTGACCATCTTTGATAGCTTTGTTCCGCACGACCAGGCAACCTTGATCAACACATATGGTGGTCCGGATGCCTTCGTCAAGAGACTTGACTTCTTGCATGATCAGAACATCACTTACATCGGCAATGAGCCTTCGTTCCTTACGGTCTTCCAGTACCACTACGCCGGGCGCCCTGCTCTCTCAGCCAGACGTGCGCATTTCTACGTCCCATCCTTCTTCTCAACTGCACCCGATGGCCTTCCTGGCAACGATGACAGTGGAGCTATGGGATCCTTCGTGGCGTTCACCATGATGGGACTCTTCCCCAATCCTGGCCAAGACGTCTACCTCATCACCCCGCCCTTCTTTGAGAGTGTGGAGATCAAGCACCCTCAGACAGGCAAGACAGCCAAGATCCGCAACGTCAATTTCGACCCCACGTACCGGAGAATCTACATTCAAAGCGCCACCCTGAATGGAGAGCCGTACAGGAAGAATTGGCTGAACCACACCTTCTTTACGGAGGGCATGGAGTTGGTGTTGACGTTGGGTCGACGTGAGAGCGATTGGGGTACGAGGATTCATGATTTGCCACCCAGCTTGGGCGAGTACAAAGGTTTCAATAGAACGTTCCCGTCGGCGATAGTGTCAAACAGAACTACTAGACGATCAGAGGCTCTGTACGAGGGAGAATTCGAGAACGAAGGCGGGAACTTTGGCGGTATATAGAGGCAGCCACTGAAAAAGGCTCGTTTGTATTATAACTCTGTATTCAAGATCCATGTTTGGTGTAGTGTGCAGTTCGCATTGTTCTGTTCACAATGTAGATATCATAGCGGTGGAGATAGGATTTGACTGTGCATTCGACATGCCACGATTCCTATTTTCTAGCTGACGAGCCAAATTAGAACATGTCAACCGGCGTCTTCATGCTATTAATTCCAATGTAATGCCTGTTCGGAGTAAACCTCTTTCTTGTTGGTGGGAATATCATCAAACAGAGACGCCTTAATCAAAGCCTTGTCAGGGATGGAAGGCGAAGTGGTTTTGATGGGGCTTCGCATGTGGTTAATACCTCAATAGCATCTAGCCAAGCGAATTGAATTCTCACCTTCCGCAGTTCTTGCAAAAGAATCGCTGCACGGCCAGATTAATTAGCAGATAATTCTTTCCCACATTGAGGCCTACTCACGTGCACCGTGTTTCCGGAATTAGTGTTGTGGTCAAGGTACTCTGACAGAGTCTTCTTCTCATCCTCAATTTCCCATTGGCCATCGTCAATGAAAAGGTTCATGGAGAATGCTATTAATATTAGTTGACGCAATTAATCAGTTGTCAAATAAGCTTACGGCCACCCGCACGCTTGCAGTTCGAGCTGTGTGAGGAGGGGTGATGTCAGTCTCTCCACTTTCTCGGCGCAGGATCACATTGCTTGACGCACCAATGGCAAACAACGACTTGCTCCGGCTTCTTCTTCAACACCACCTTGATGGAACCACAGTTGCAATGACCAACGTAGTTTTCCATACTGACTTAGTTGATTGAGATGGGTGCGTGTAGTTGTTGTGGATGCGTCGACTTCCCTGGTCTTCCTTCTTCGCCGAGTGTTGCTGTTATCGATGAGTTTGGGGGACCGCGCACTGGCTTAAATCCGCCAGGCGGTTAGACCTTCCAACATTCCGATGACGAATCAGATTCCTGAGTCAGTTATTACGGAATCAACATGAAGAGCATTTGGTTTTAACTCCGGCCTAGTTCAGCGAAACTTGTTTCCACAGACACGAATGGCATGCGGGGGAAGAGGGGGAAGACACATCGTGGCAGGGGGAATGTGGACATCATCGCGACGTGATTAGTGCGCTGGCATGATCTGATCTTCTCCACCACGGGCGCTAGGGCGGAACGCGAGCGGAATGGATGCGGAAACTATCGTTAAACATTCCGCAATGCAGTCTAAGGTCTCGGACTCCTTTGTATGTATTTGTAGTGTCATTATCCAATGTGCTAACCATCGGCCCGGATCTTTCACGTCCAATCACTCCACTTGGTTCCTTGCCAGTAGACGTTCCCTTCGTGTTCAAACTGGGGTCCTTCGGCGTCAACAATGTGACCCAGTTCACAACGATCAAACTCAACACGCGCCTGCTGAACGTAAAATTCGTCGAACCTCGGCGACAAGGCTTCTCGAAGGCTAGCGACGTTACCCTGGGGATGAAGCGCTCTCCATGGTTGGGAGCATGTTGAACCCTTGCACGACTTGAGAACGAAGAGAAGAGAATCAAGCCTAGGGATGAGCTTCTTGAGAGGGTATCCTAGCACCGTGGCACGGGCTGCAAGGGCAGCTTCATCGTCGTGCAAGAGGTTATGCAGCTGACCAGGATCGGTCTGTAGAGGGTATTATCAGAGGCTCGCCCTTACACAAAAGAACATGGATAGGTATCGAAGTCGAACTTACAGTCATGTCATAGAGCTCGTGCTCATTGGTGCACCATACAGAATAGTAGAGATTGTAACCGTCGCCAACAACGCGCAAAGCCTTGTAGGTGTTGTTGAAGATCCGCTTGGTGTCATCGCCATTGAAGCCGAACTTGCTCTCGGTGATGGCCCATCCCCAGTACTCAACGTTAACGTGTTCGCGGGTCAAGGGAGACTCGGCAAGATCTTTTACCGACAATGGAATGGGAGCCCCGTCAAAGTCTGCCCGGAGAGGCGCGCCTGCCAGTGACAATATGGTGGGTACGAGATCGACATGAGCTGTGACAGCTTCCGTGATGCCTCCCTTTGGAACTCCAGGACCACGGACAATCAGCGGAATGTTGATGTCCGTCTCATAACCACATTCTTTTCCGGGCTGCAGCCGGTGCTGGCTAATATGGTATCCGTTGTCAGTCGTGTAGAAGATGTAGGTATTGTCCAGCAAGCCGTGCTTTTCGAGCTTGTCGATCAGTCCATCAACAAGCTCGTCAACAGCCTGGAGCGCACGAAGACGACCACGGTAGTGCTCATCGTTGTATTCAACATTCTCGTCACTTAGCTTGGGCTGGCGACGGATCCAGTCAGCACCGGACGGCTTGTCCGGGTTGAAATTCTCTGTACGAGGCACCTTGGCGTCGGGAAAGAGCTTCTCGTGTCTCTTGGCAGCTTTTGGAATACTGGTCCTGAACTTGTCGTCGGAAACGGGAACGTCGTCGTCCGGCCCCTTTACGGGAAGAAGGACGCTAGAGTTCACGTTGCTGTGTGGGGCGATGGGAGCTACGGCCAGGAAGAAAGGCTTGCCAGCTTCAACAGCATCATCGAGAAAGTCATATGCCTTCTGAGCAACGAGGTCGGTTGAATATTCGCCCAGGTGGTTGACTGGCTTGTCCTTGTTGCGTTGGAATGTGGCATTCCAGTAGTCGTAGGTGTTAGGATCAAGGAGGAAATCCTACATCGTGTCAGAAACGGGCCAGTATTCGCTATCCGCGGTCTGCATCAAGTTTTGGGTCAACGTACGGATCCATTCCAACCCTTCAGGTGAGGACTGTCGTAGTTCCAAACAGTATGGGCGTTGAACATCTTTCCAGTGTAGAAAGTACTGTATCCCGCATCTTGCAGCCAGATCGGCAGGTAATTCTCATTGTGACCATTCTTCACGAAAATCGGGAATCCGCCTGTAAAGTGCTGTCAGTAACCATTGCCAAACTAACGGGTGCAACCTGAGTTTTTTGATGCATGCGCGCCAGAACCTGAGCTCAACCGATCGGTGCAGGGGGCAACTCACCGTAGGGAGGATTGAGATCCGTCACATTGGTGTTGTGAGCCAACTTGCCGGTCCAAAGACTGGCTCGTGATGGGCAGCAGACAGCGGTAGTGCAGAAATGCTTCTTATAGAGAGTTCCCTGCTCAATGAGGCGCTTTTGAATGAGAGGGATGTACTCGAGAGAGTTCATGTGAAGATCTTGGTCATCGGTAAGAACAAAGACGATGTTTGGTCGGGAGGATGATGAAATGGGATCTCGGTCCGGGCCGACGAGAGGAGTCTGAGCATCGCTAGCCGCAGTAGCGAAGCTGCTCGAGAGCACAAGGGCCGCAGAGGCCAGTGTTGACGACCGTAGCTGCATTTTGAAAGACCATCTCAAAAGAACTGAGCTCAGCCCCAATTGATTTTCCAGGACGTTTTGGATTTGATGCAAGAGAAGAATCAATTTTTGTCTGTACACTTGAAACTTAAGCTACAATGGGCCTGACTAAGCCCGCGCGACCCGACCCGAGATGCTGTTCGCCGGATGTTATCTACCGCTAATGGCCGGCGAGCGAGTTCCGATGGCGTGCTCCAGCCCCAGTATCGCAACAGCGAAATCCACATACCCCCACCGACCGCGGAGAACCATGGTTCTGCGATGTGACTGCGAACCTCACTCAAGACTGATTGACTGTGATGCAATACCAGGATAGTCATGTGACGAGTGTGAATGTTGGATGACATAGTGCAACCGCAACTGATGTCCCTGCAAAAACTGATGAAAACAGGCACGGCGTTGGACTTGGCCATCCGCTTTCAATGGACTCATGGCACTACAACAGAGGCCAGATGTCGGCATCAATCATTGCTTCTACCTCAAATGTTTCAGTGACGTCTAAGGAGAAGCAGAAAGGTGTTCTACGGCATGAACGATCCTCGCGCACTTCATTCGACATAATTGAAAGGTATCATGGATTCTCCAAGACTACTTGTCGAGGATGCTTGTGAATGGCTGGTGATGGTATTTGCATATGTCATGCCGACGATTCTAGCGCACGGTACTCTTTATGTGATATCTTTGGCCATGAGTACAGGATAGCGCTATTAATTCTGCGTTGGGAATAGACTGTGTAAGCAGCGTCTCAAACAACATTCATCCGCCGTGTTGTTGAGCGGCTTGGAAACAGGAGAGGAAATAGCCATAGAGATGAATATACACACGCACGGAAACAGTCATAACAAATATTGGATATCCTCTTTTGTAGTTTACTTTACTAAAAATTTACGCCATCATGATATTCGCATTGACCTAGCCGTTGTGTAATTGCTGTTGCGAAAAGGTCAACTGACTAACTCCTCAATTGCACGCAGTGTGATTTGAGTGATTCTCATTCGAACCCTGTTCGCTCATATGCTATTTCAACGGTATTACACACCGCCATGGTTCAACTAAGTAACATCATCGCTTCCAGAAAATTCAAAGCTTGACACGACGTCGGATTAGCCCTGGGCCTTGTGGCCTGCAACCGGCCTTCTACTTTGGTAGCAGGATGAGCTTTGAGTGCACGACGGCACGTTGTGTTGCTCACCTAGCCCCGCTATTCTTTTTTACTCTACACCAACTTCCATACAGAGATATTCGTGGCGAAGCTAAATAGAGTGAGCCAAGTATCGGGGTGCGTTCAACGGCACTAACGTTGGCGAAGTGTGGCACAGCCCGCAAACATGATTCTCAGGGACTATATGCAACCACGGTGGTACATGGTTTTCAGAAACATGATACTGCTCAACTATTTGTTTAATTATATGAATTAAGTGGAGGGACTGTTTTCATTTGAACGTGGTTTGAGATGTCCATAGAGATCTCGAAGTGGGAGACTTGCCTGATTTACAGAGCGCTGTGTTCTTCTCTTTCGGGTGAATGCTTTCAGCCAATAGTTGATGGTCGAGCAACACACCAAGCCTTTCTCGTTGAGATGAAATTAAAGACAGGGTTTAGTGTGGAGATCTTGTCCCTTATCAACCTCCAACAATCTCTTGCTACTGGTTTAAGAGCCAACACTGCACGTCGAGAACATCACCTGCTGCCCACAAATGTCGCTTGCATCCTGCAAAGATGCCTGGCGCTCGCTGTTGGATCTTCTCGCAAGTTATTTAGCCTGTTCCGGAGGCTTGGCCCGGGACAGGCATCAAGCATCGACTGCTCCCCCTGCTGTCTGCGCGAGGGGTTGTTGAGCACAACTACATATTCTTTCGATTCCTTTCATCACAAAACAACACGTCCATCAGTCAACACGCAAGAAGGTCCCACGCGCAGACCACAGGATGGCCACCTCTTCCCGGGCGGAGTCCGTCCAACTCAGTAGCGACAGCGACTCATTGCGTCAATTCGACGAAGACTTCTCCGATCCTCTGCACCGCGCCCAAGTCAGGGTTCTACATTACAAGATTCTTCTGCCGCCCATAAGCGAAAAGCGTATCAAGAAGTTTCAGAGCCGGAAGGAGGCCGCTGCAAACAGTGTTGCAATCACACATGCACTTCTCCATCTATTCACGAGACTGCACGTTTGGGATTCCGCATCCGAAGCTGGTGAGGAGAGCGGTATCAAGCTCGTGACCAAGATTGAGTCGTCCTACCAACCGCCTTCAGAAGATGACTATATTCACGACGGTGAACCTATTTGGTATTTTCGCAACGATCTAAAGTATCTTGGTCTGGAAGAGAGCTTGTTGCTCTCTTCGGGACTGCTACCAGAGGTCTGCGTCATCTCTCATCTTCACGTGAAAACTGGCCAATACCGCCTGCACCCCAGTTTATTGGCGGTCCTGACCAAATCCTTGCCCGCTCTACGCCGACTTACGTTCAAACTTACGATGCCAACTCGTCGGTACATGTTCCAGCGGAGAGAAATCCGATGCGCCCTCGCCGATGCAATGCGGGATGCGTCTCTCGATAATCTCGAGGTTCTCGAAATCCGACTTTACGACGGTGCGCCAGATGACGAAAGATTCGGCCTCGACGTGCTCACAAACTCTGAACGACAAGACGATTTGAGCATGGCCGTCCGGGATATGCTCAAGCTTCCCAAACTACGAGAAGCGTCATTTATGGGCGGCTGGATCCTTGCACCATCGGCTTTTCAAACGGATACCTCTTTTGGGCCGCGTCTGGAACGTCTATCCTTCGAGACCATCCCCGTCACCACGGATGGAAAGTGGCTAGTTACGGGCAACATCGAGGATGCGTGGGAAAATAACGACAGGCCATCAAGCGAAGAGAGCCTAGCAGCTCTCGACTCACAAGACTCCGACGCAACAGATTACATCCCCGACCACTCGTGGTTTAGGGAGGACGGCAACTACCCACAATGCTTTTTTCGCTACACTTTTGATAGACGGACATTTGATCCACTGCTTCTTTCCCTGGCCCAGGGCGTACGGAGTATGCCTATGCTGCGCGAGCTGACACTAGTCACGTACCAAGGTGTTCATCTCCAATTGGGGTATTTTGCCCGCGATGTCAGAAATGAGGACTTCTACCACCTGGATAACCCTGAGACCTCACCACGCTACAAGTTTGAAGTGGAAAACTTCCGTCGCCCGCGATGGGTAATGGCATTGATTGGAGATGAGTTTGAGTTCGACGGGGTCTGGACATTTCCCTCCAGCATAGTCACAGCCATGGAGGAAGGTGGTGGACGAATCTTGTTCAACGCAGATGGTAAAGTGTTGGTTTCCTCTGGCGACGGTGCAACGTTCACTTGGGTCACATGACGCAGTCGTGGCTCACTCTCGACTAAGGCTCACATAGTAAGAAGTTTAACCCCGACATTTGTGAAGTGTTGCGGGGATATGAGAATGTCGATACTTGAACCAGAAAGGCTAAGGACCGTAGCGTATTTGGAGCTACTGAAGCAAGTACAAGTACTTGTCAAAGCCTACCCAATCCTTGGCTTAGAAGTTGCGTTGATCATGATCTGAGCGACCAGACACTGCACTACTACGAGCCAAAACTGCACCCACGAATTGGAATTGCGTCCTTTAATTCCCCTCAATTGGAACCAGGTCGTCCATGCCATCGAGGCGCCTCTTTCCAGCCATGTCTTTTCATTTTCTGCTGGCGCAGACAGATCATGCTTTAGCTTTCCTGATCAATATCAGGACGATGCCATGTTGACCCGTACTCAGCCCGTTACGGACGGTGGATGCATCCAAAGGGCTTGCAAGCCCCAGTCCATCTATGCTCATGAGGGTGGTGTTTCATGACAGCCGCCAGGATTCCTAACATCGTGTTCCACTGTGCTGGCCTTGAAGCTGGAAAGGCGGATAGTTATTGCTTGATGAATATGGAATCGATTTGGCATGGTGGGTGGTAGCGACAGCGCATCTACTGGCTATTGTGATTAGTCTTGACAAGTGGCCAGAAGATGCGCAAAAACACTTACATGGCATGATGATGTCTGCACGAATAGCCTTGACTCTTTTCTTTATGTTTTGAACCAGACTCGGAATCAGTCTCCCTCCGTCTTCGTCTTGTCGGCAGCTGTAATCCCCCCAACAGCCCCTGCTATGATTCCGCCGACAATGAGAATCGACATGGCAAGAACGAAGATCCAATATCTTCGCCACCATGTCCGCCAGCTCCGCCGCGGTTTCATTTCTGTCGAAATAGGAATAGCCACATCTATTGTAGAAGGCCGGTTCTCGGAATGGTTTGGTTTCACTTCGAGCATCGAGTGCTGCTGTCTGTTCCCGCTCTCGAGCGATGAGTAGTCCACATCGTCAGGTCGGGTTCTCGATGGCATTTTGTGCGGAGGCGATAATGAATGATGATTTCCTAAGCAGAAAACGATGTCTTGGTGGTTTGATTGACCGGTTTGGCAGCACGACAACGGTGTATGACGGAGAGAAGTTCGAAATTAATAGCACAGGGTGCCACGTGTGGGCGAGGGAGAGATATTTGAATGCACGCGTGGCGCCTGGCCGCCCCGTTGCACAACACGTGCGCTACTGCGTGTCTACCCTGTCAGTTCGTGTGTCCCCGAGACAGTTTCAAAGATTCCAACCACAAATCAAGGGATAGGAGAGACATCGTCCCACTCGAAAGGTGCCCAAGTCAGGCTGTCGGGGCTTCATTGGCGGTGATAGTGTTGATGATTGCACAGACCACGAAAAAGAAATGCAGGCCGGGTATGATTCGCTGTGTTGCGGCAATCATTGAGACTAGCGCGTGATGGTCTTGGGAGCAGTGCCTTGGTTCCGGGCTGGCGGGTAACATAGCATCTAGCGATCTTTCTTTTTGGACCGGATTTTCCGAATGTTGTCGATAGATCTCAAGAATGTGGGCTCGTCTCTCCTTCTGACAACTGGGAGTTACCAGTGCGGCGACACGGTTCACGACAGGCAAACAACCTCAGTTCGGGTTTTCCGAGCCAGCTTTCGTGAAGCACCCCTGTCTTCAGCTCATGCAACTACCAGTTCATGTCTCAGTTCCAAGCCACTGATTCTGCTCCCACGCGTGGTTCTCGCTCAGCGTTCCCCATAAAAGCAAATATGAGCACCTTTCGTGCGCCAAAGTCGTATTACACTGGAACAACTCTATGACCCCTTTTCGAATTCTGTGGAGATGCCCACGGTGAACATTCCTCAGGAGAAGCATCTTATCATGGTGGCGCATGAAGGCTGTCCCAATTACTCGAAACTTCATTCCCAATATGTGCGTATTTTTGACGACACGTTACAGGTCAGAAATCAGCTCATGTGTGATATTGAGAAGTGGCTGCTCGGCCATTGTACGGGCGTCGGGACTTTTGGCATCATTCACGCCTAGCGGCCTTGTTGGTGTCTATGGCACTAGCCATGACTTCTAAGTATTGACACATGAGTCTCATAGCCTTGGATCTTCTTTTGATGGCACTTTCAAAACGTCTGTTGCTAGCCTCTTCCATCGCAGCTGTGACAAGTGCTCGAGTCGCCCAAGTATTGATACTATTCCACAAATTGTCTTGTCTTCATCATCTCAGGTTTTAATCCATGATGGATTGGAAGCCTGCAATGCACCGTAGATAACCAAACTATTCACTAGTGGACATAATACAATGGCTCTTGTTTTATATCAACTCAACAGGTCCTTTCCTGAGTTTCAAAGCTCCATAGAGATTCTTGCCCTTGTCGATCCTATCGTGTCTCCGCAGACAGTCTTGGCGAGCGACTAAACAGCTCCAAATTGTTATCCAACAAAACCCAAAGACAGAGCGGACAGTGACAAACCGCTTATCCATAATACAACGGTCTTCTTCTCTTTGACTCACATCCAAAGATGTAATATCAGCGTCACAAGCGGCTCACAATGTCTTCTGACAGCGGACGCGATCCGACATCGCCAATGCAGCAACCTGAGTGACCGATAACGTCCTCCTGGCTGTGTCTCATCGCATTGTCGCCGACAACCCGACAAAAATTTCCTCATGCGGGGAGGAACCAGCTATCCCGCAGCACTGAAGGAACGGTTCACAGATGTCGCAGTCTGGGCCCTCAGTCACGCAATCGCCTGCGACAGGGCTTATCTGGACCCAAATCCGACGCCGCTCCAGTTTTCCTGATCCCCGATTTTCCCCGCCACCCGGGCCCTCGCCCGCAACCCACCGGCGCGGAACCCTGGCGCCGGATATGATTGGAGGTCGAACCCACCGAGGGACGGGAATTGACCTGAAAGCGCAGAGAACGGAAAGCTTGGTGGGGTTTGCCCAGACTTTGGCGTCCTTGGAAAACAAGCAGAATGGGACGTGGGCGCGGGATGGTGCTGCAAATCTTTAGATCGCGACATTGGAATTTCGCTTCATGCAGAAGGGTTCTCTTTCGGCCGCCAGCTTACATGAATCGTATGCTGTTACGTTTGCTAATACGACGCAACCTTTACTGGACGTGTATATAACCTTAAAGTCCTCAGCCCACCCAGGCCCTTACTCTTTGTGATGTTATCGCGACCATCTCTCCCGTCGATCGTCCCCCGCTTTCTTAGCTCCGCACGCTTCGTTGGCAATTAGTCGTCACGAACAGGCGAAGGCGGCCATCATGGGCGAGTTAAGAACGGTGACAACGGCCGAGCCGTCAACGGATAATCCCATCAACTATGGACCTCCCGAAGAGGGCATCTTCAAGCACATTTCCAAGGTCATACCGTACTTCCGGAACGCGCGCAATGTGCTCGTCTTCAAGTTGGATGTGATGCTGCTGGCATGGATGTTCCTTGCAGGCATCATGAAGGAGATGGACCAGTCAGCGACGACGCAGGCATACGTTTCGGGAATGAGGGAGTCTCTGAGCCTGTACGGAAACGAACTGGTCGAGTTCAACACGTATTTCTCGATCGGTTACGCCCTGGGCCTAGTACCGGGCCAATTGATTCAGACGAGGGTATGCAACTGGCGTCAGGCTGTCTGCAATCGGGGCTTTTCTAACATCAAGACAGTTCCGACCGTCCATGTTTCTCCCATTCTGTGAGATGAGTTGGGGACTGCTGGTGCTCTTGTAAGTACTCCCTGCGACTCTTTACCGCTGAGCCCAAACTCACAAATGGCACGCAGCACATATAAGGCACCCAACGCTCAAACCATCTTCGGTCTTCGCTTCTTCCTCGGCCTGTTTTCCTCCGCCTTCTGGCCCAGTGTCGTTGCTCTCATATTCAACTGGTATACACCCGCCGAGCTCGCCGTTCGCGTGGCCTGTTTCACAGTCTGCGACGTCGCCGGCGCCATGTTCCTCGGTGCACTCCAAGCCGCGTTGTACCGCGATATGAATGGCGTCCACGGTCTCGCCGGCTGGCAGTGGCTTTTCATCATCTCCGGCGCCGTCACGGTCGGTCAAGGTCTCTTAGCCTTCGTCACCGTCCCTGATTCTCCCGCCAACACTCGCGCTCTCTACCTGACAGAGAACGAGAAGCGACTTGCACGAGAGCGCATGGGCAACTCCGGTGTGAACACCTCCAAGAGGATCCCCGCATGCGTTCTCAAGACGAAGCTGCGCAAGCTCATCGTCCACCCGATCACTTATTTCTACCTCTTCTCGTTCGCCTTCGGAGCTTGGGCCCACCGCGCCAATTCGTATTTCGTCTTGTATCTCGAGAGCATCAAGGACGCAGCCGGCAACCGGGTATACGACACATACCAGGTCAACATCTTGCCCCTCGGGGGATACGCCCTGCAGATCGTCACAAACGTCGGGCTCAATTGGCTTTCCGACTGGAAGCGTTGGCGCTGGCAAATCAGCGTCTTTTCAGCTGCCGCCCACGGCATCTGCTTGGCTGTGCTCTGCGGATGGCCCTCCGATCATAAAGTTATTCTTGCTTTCTACTTCCTGACCTACGGTACCAATGCCGGCAGCCCCTCACTCATGGCATGGATGGCGGAGATTCTCCGCAAGGAGCCGGAGGCTCGGTCCATCATTGTGGCGATGACGGTCACTATTGTTTACATCGGCCATGCCACGATTCCCTTGAGGGCGTTCCGCGTTGCCGACGCACCCAGATATCCCGTTGGATTCCCACTTACCACCGCTTTCACGGTCGCCACGATCCTGGTTCAACTCGGCATGCTGTGGTGGGACAGGCGGCATCCGGAGATGGCAGAGTATGGATATGAGCCAGCCCTCAGCGCTGATGTTTCTTCAGACGGGGAGAATCCCAAGCTGGCGGATGCAGAGACCGTTCACGCTGAAACTGATTCAAAAGCGGCTAATACAAATATTGCCAAGGAACTTTAGATTGGGCTTTCGGTGGTTACTTCCCTAATTCCGCGGCATATACACCTAGCCTTTCGACCAAGGCTTCATCACTCAGATATTAGTACATGCTCCTTCAAGGGAAGTTACGTCGTATGACCGTTCAAAATATGCACTTGCCCCGATTCATCTGGGCTGCAGAGTACCACGCTGATGCGACATGCTTGAATGATACACAGGAACCAAAGTCCAATCGTCATCACTAACGCAGGATGCATCTTCTACCGTAGCCACAGCCAGTAGGAACCGGTGACTTTGAGATCTGTCGATTTAAATCCACCGAAATCATATTCCCATGGCGCTCCGCAACAAACTCCAAGTTCGCCTTGGGAGGTCTGCATGGCCTTCGTGTGTCTTGGAAGTATGTCGACGAAATTTCGTGCATTTCAACATGCAGATGCAGACTTTCCGATGGCTGGTTCTGGATCCATCATTTTGGCCTCGGCAGCGGGCGCGTCAATGTTTCGCACCTTACCCCTCCTTTACTTGGGATGATATGCTTGACGTCTGCCAGAGAACGATGGCCAGTGAGCTGCGCATGTCTCCGAGGGATGCGTGACTCGTGCGCCGAACATAGTTGAAGTGTCGTCAGCCGTTGAGGGATTGTGCGGTTTGTAAAACGGCGGTCTTTCCAGCGCAGCGATTACCAACCCGCCGGAACAAGGGGGAATTAGGCAACAAGCTTTGAGGGGTAAAGTCGAACGCTCCATGCTATATCGACGATGGAGAATAGGTTGAGGAGGAATTGGGACCTGATTATTGTTTACCGTGATGCAACGTCGCGAGCTATTTCAACTGTCCTGCGTGGAACGCCAAAGACAGGTCGGAGGGCAAATGTGCAGATGAACTATCATCGCTGGGGGTCATACTCCGACTGGCAGGTCTGAGATGCTGCACCCGTGGCATCCAGTGACAGCCCGTCGGTTTGAATGGAGGAGCGGGAGATGTGCCCTTTGGAAACTCTGATAGCTGCTATTTCCCTGTCTCAAAAGCTTAAAACGGGAGAGCTTCGCGTCCCCCCAAAGCTTGTAGAGCTTCAATTTCTTGGCTGTTGGGGAATCTACTCGCCTCCGCATGGTCGAAACCCTCTTTTAGTCCAGGAAAAGTCGCCCCTTTTCTCATTATGACGCCGCCTTCTCGTGAGCTTCGGCGGTAACCAATATTGGCCATATTCAGATTACGCACCCATCATGAGGCTCTCCACACTTATCGCATCACTGTTCGCAGTACAAATTCTCGCTTTCCCGTTCGAGGCTTGCAAAGGAGACAAGGGTCGCAAGCCTGATGGTTCGCGCAGTGGTTCGCGCGGAAACAAACCTGGAGGGGTGGGCGGCGGTGGAGGAGGCGCGGGGGGCGGAGGTGGACGGAGGAACGCCAGCCATCCCACCAACGGAAGCACTCCTATGAATGGACAGCACCGCAATGTTCTATATGTTACAAACTGGAGCATATACGGCGCTGGATACAACCCTGATAACATCCCCATCGACAAGATCACGCATGTGCTCTACGCGTTTGCGGACATCCTGCCGAATGGAACCGTGTGAGTGACGCAGGTAGCTATATATCATATTGGCACATTCAGTGACGCTAACATGTCTAGGGTATCATCCGATCCGTGGGCTGACACTGGAAAGTCTTTTGGCAAAGACAAGGTATCGGAGCCCGGCAACAATGCCTATGGTTTAGTGAAGCAGCTATACATGAAGAAAATGGCCAACAGGCAATTGAAGGTCATCATGTCAATCGGCGGATACAACTGGTCCCCTAAGTTTGCCCCGGTCATCGCCAACGAGAAGTCGAGAGCCAACTTTGTCGCCTCTTCTGTGAAGATGGTCGCCGATTTCGGCCTAGACGGGTTGGATGTTGACTATGAGTATCCAAATACCACCGAGACAAGTGCGAATACCGTCAAGCTGTTATCCGAGCTTCGAACAGGCCTCGATCAGTACTCGGCCAAATATGCCAACGGCTATCATTTTACGCTGGGATTCGCCGCCCCGGCTGGGCCTCAGAACTACGCCAAGTTGGACTTCAAGGGCATGGACAGGTCCCTCGACTTCTGGTCTCTCATGGCTTTCGATTTTGCCGGTTCGTGGGAGAACACTACCGGTCATCAATCGAATGTCTTCACAAGCAAGAAGACCCCTTTGAGCACCAGAGCCAGCATTGATAAGGCGGTGAAGGATTACACGAAGGCTGGTATCCCTGCCCGGAAAATCAACCTCGGCATGCCGCTGTATGGCCGTGCTTTCAGTAACACCAAGGGCATGGGACAGTCGTACCGCGGCCTGCCAAACGGAACCTTAGCCCAGCCCGGTATCTTTGTTTACAAGGATCTCCCTCGCCCCGGATCTAGGGTTGTCTGGGACAATGTGGTCAAGGCAACCTACTCCTATGATAATCGCACGCAGCAGTTGGTCTCGTATGATGATCTGAAGAGTGCCCTGTACAAGCAGGAGTACATCAAGAAAAAGAAGCTCGGAGGTGCCATGTTCTGGGAAGCATCTGGGGACAAAATGGGAGATGAGAGCATCGTCCGCAATATGGCAGATTGGATGGGCAAGCTTGATCGCTCCAAGAACCTCATCTCTTACCCGGTTTCAAAGTACGACAACATCCGCAATAACATGAAGGTACGCAACGCTACTTCCAACACCGCTAAGCCAACCGGGCTCAAGTAGGCGACTACACAATCGTTGCAGCACAGGAATACAGGAATGGTGGCAGGACCGTACTAAAAATCGTGTGATAAGCAAGCAGTCAAGCCATGTGGAAAGAGGGATCTGGCCCGTTCGTTAATCAGGAAACAAGAAACTTCACTTCTTTGTAAATACTATTACATGATAATACCAGCTTCTCTGAATTTCTCAAATGCCTCTAGCCACCCTTCGGTCGGATCTCTCTCATCCGAAAATCCCACAGAACGGAGCCGCTCCAGGCTGAGCTGTCGGTCAAAGGACAGCCAGTATCCCACGTTATCAAGTTGAGACGCTCCGGCACCCACGCCCGATGAAGGGGCTTTCGGGAAGCCTTTCTCCGCAAAGACATGCTTGTGCTTCTTGATGTATTCGCCGGGCTTCAGAGCTTGGTCATCCTCAACTGGGTCCACGCCCTTCAGCCCAAACCACTTGGCAAGCGGTGGCCATATCTCCCGAAATTCGATCGGCTTTTCACTGTCGGCCATGTTGATGATCTTTTCGCCACATTTGTCCGGACTTAGCGAAGCATAAACAGCGATGCGGCCCAGTGTGCGGGAAGACACCGGGGTGAAGAGGCTGTTGTAGCCTGCTGCATTGCCAGGAAACGGGACCTCTACCGAAGGCTCTCTTGTGCCATCAACGCCGTGATTGTGAGCATACAGTGAGAGGTACTGAGCCCAGTGCAAAGCAAGAGACCACCCGGATCCATTTGGAGTGAAACCCACAACCGCATCCGGGCACACTTCTGTCCACGTCCAGCTCTTGCCCTCGCTAGCTTTGCCTAGAAGCTGCCTGTACCAGGGATAGGCGACCGTCTTAGCATACTCCCCAGGGAGGTTGTCCGCCATGGACTCCTTCAGTGGAGCTTGAAACGTTCCTCCGGGGACGTATATGCCATAGCCCTAAAAATATCAGTTGCTAAGTCCTGTTATTGGGTAGTCTCTACGTACTCTTGTTCCGCCAGGGTAGATGAAGGACCTTAGCCCAGGCGACAAAGATGTGATGGCGTCAACCACACGCTGCATCATGTTGCAATTGGTCTGGCACTCCAGAATATGATCATCGTTAACCTCCTTGAATACTATGATTCTGTCAGGAATACGGATCTCATCCATCGCAACGGAAAGGTTTCTTACCAAAGTAAAAGACATGGGTGACGTCAGCTATCTCATGGACTTTCTCCTTCAGTTGTCTGGATAAGTCTTCGGCAGTGCCGTTCATCAAGTTCACCCCGGAGACTATCTCCAACCTGGGCCGGTTCGCGGATTCCGGTGGCCAGTAGAACTCTGACTCGCGCAGCGGGCGATTGATCACTGCGGTGATCTTGTCGAATGATCCCCCAGCGGGATAGTTGGAGAGCAGCTGTTCCACGGTTGACCAGCCGACTAGGCCAGCTGCACCGAAGACTATTGCGTGGCTGAGGTTCGACATGATGCAAACTGTTCAAAAAGCTTTGTTTGAACACTTCAATTTCTGCTGCAGGCCCAGGCTCTCGAAACACGGATGTTGGTCTGTTGGAGTTTATTTAAATCGTAGTCAATGAATGAAAGAGGCCGAAGCAGCTTGACCACGATCTACAACAAAACAAGCTTAGGGCCATCATTCAGTGCCTATCAATTAAACTAATGCGCTAGTGGCGCTGAGCCATTATGAATCATAGTTCGTCATACCGCCTCTGAACACAGAAACGTGCTAATGTCCCCCCCATTGCTATTGCGCGTAGCTTATGTTAATTTTTGAACGGTAGCAATTACATACACCTCTTGGCGGTTTTAACGAAGCCTGCCGTACTTCCGTAGAATTCATCTATTAGATTCTTGTGTCCAAAAATACTACCTCGGTCCTCCGGAAGGGCAACCGAACCAGAGTTTGGTCTCGAGCTTCAGGAACTCGACCAACCTATCATATTCTGGTATTGAAACAAATGCTATCGAATCTTTGGTAGCCTTTATAGGCTTTACTGGCAGAGCAGACACTTTAAGTACTCCTCTTGGGGTGTGCGGATGTCCTTTCAATGCTCAACATTGATCCCAGCCTCTCAGTATGTGAGCAAAGATGCTAAATGTCATTCACCCCGCGTGGGTATTAACTCGTGGAGTTTTAATAAGGCATTCCCTACTTAATGCTTTACGCCTAGGTGATACACATAAGAAGTACTTAAATCGAGCCTTTCCCGCGTATCATTCTCAGGCCAGACACTAATTCCCCACTGAAGCCTGGCTGCAAATCACTTCGCTCTATCCTGTCAACCTTGGGCACATTCTTGAACAACTCCAGCCCCGAGCAACTTTCATCAACATGATCATCTCCATTCATGCGGCGGCGATCGTTTGCGCCGCCTTATCTGCCGTCTTTGTGAACGCCTCCCAGCCCAGTTTGGCCGAGGTATAGCTGAGCTCTCATATAGGGCGCCTCTAGTGATTAACATCAGACAGGGTCACAATATCCGTAATACCGCTGGTGAACTTGCGAAGCCCTCGACCGTTGCCTCAGGATTTAGCGGTGCTAGTGTCAGCGAACTAGTCAAAGGAAATATCCAGATAGACCCTGCTTATCTTCAAAGCAGGAACTCTAGGGAATTTCCGGGTGTCCCTAATTCCCGCAAGAAGAGAATTCAACGTAGCATTTGCCCTAAGGGAAAGAAAGCACCACCTAGATATAAATAGGCATCGCACAATTCTGATTGAACGATAATACGCCTTGGCCTGCTTTAGTGCTAAACACTAATTCCCCCATCAAAGTTTATCTCTTTAGCAGCGCTATAAACTAACTAAGTTGAATTAAATAAATAAATTAGTTAGCTAATTAAATTAAGGCTATTTAGTAAAGCAAATAATTAAGTTATTATCGCTATATATTTAGTAGATTTAATTAAGTTAGAGGTTAATTAGAAAAAGAAAATCTAACCTCTAGACTAATTATAATTTTTAAAAGAATTTTCGAAAAATAAAAAAAGCCTATTTAGATATTTTAGTACTTAGTTTTATTCTAATTACTTAAAGTTATAACCTTCTTAGTTTTTATACTTAAAGCAGATAACCTAAGCTAGTTCTAAATTAATATCTATATAATTACTTATATAGCAAACTTACTATTAGTTTATTAGGTTTTATTATAATATATCTCTAAAAAAAAGGTAAGTAGTTATTGATATTAGTTTAGTAATACTTTTAAGCTAATAAGTAGTAAAGTAAAACTAAGTATTTCTTAATGGTAAAGTTAGTACTATTAAGAACTACTAAAAGTATTAGAAATATACTTTTTGCTATATTACTAAATTAATATATTTCTAGTTTTCTTATTAGAGGTTAAAAAAAGCTTATTTCTAACTTCTATACTAACTTATAAAAATAACCCTTTTTTAATACTACTACTAATACTACTACTATTATTATTACTACTAATAATCCCTTAAAGTCTTACTTACTTATATACTCTTTTAATACTTTCTTTAATAACTTACTTACTTTTATAATATCTCTACTAAATATTAGCTAATATCTTAATTACTTTATTAGCCTTATACCTTTACTATTACCTTATAGTATTACTACTTAACTATATATTATATTAATAGCTAATAAGATATTAAGTATTAACTTTGATATAAGAGACTTATTAAAAGCTCTATTTTATACTATATAGAAAAATAAGTCTTTTATTAACGCTAAACTAATCTTAAAGAAGGGGTTTTAAAGCTATACTTCTTAGATTAAAAATAAAAGCTTCTTTATATATAATATCTTATCTAATAATACTCTAGTTATAATACCTATATAGCTTACTCTTTTTTATATTAATAAGCTATATAAGTAGTATGTATTAAGTCTATTACTGTAAGGGGCTGGCCCCTAGGCTTGTTCAACGTAGAGGTGCTGTCGATTGACTATTCTAAGCTGAAGAAGGAAGAAAGGACTTTATAAGGGTAGGCACTTAACAGCGGTGAAGCAGGCCGGGTTAGGCGGCGTACTGCGGCAGAATAGTGGGTCCAACGGATCCGGATCTCGGTAACTGCTCCGGCGAAGCCGGAGATATCAATCCGGGCTCTAGCCCGTGACAATTACTACTATAATAAAGCTAATAGTATAAACAACCTTTTTAACATCTTAGCTATAAGTTTTACTATTAACTATCTTAAGACTTTATATTATATTACTTAAGCTAATTTTAAACTTATTAATAACCTTAATAACTTAAGCTTACCTTTAAAGTACTATTACTCTACCTCTATTACTATACTTAAGTTAAAAGTTACTTAAATTAAAGATCTAACTATAAGCTTCTTAGTTAATATTAGTAACCTTTTTTTAACTTTTAGTAACTAATACATTTAGTATATCTTTAACTTATTTAATTATAATATTAGTAATTGGATTTATTAGTCAAGAGATAGTATAAAGGCTTGATTTGATTAAATACATATATCTAAAAAGGAATAAATTAAAAAGAAGATACTTAATACCTTTAGCTAGATCTACTTATTATTTAACTTATAGATATTACTTAACTATTTTACTATTATTACTATTTTTAGCTACTTTATTAATAAGTTAAGTAAGTAAATATATTACTTCTTAGCTTTCTATTATTAACTTAGTATTTATACTAATAAGAATATTACTCTAATAATATATATCATTACTAATAATTTTAAGATATTTAACTAAATTAGTATAATAATATATAATAATACTAGTAATAATAATACCTACTTAAAAGCTTTCTATCTATCTATTTTACTACGTTTTATTAAAAAAGACTTAAAATAATAATATATTTAATATTAACGTAGTTGATAAGCGAGTGTCTCAGACAAGCAAGTGTCTCACGAAATCTTACCTACAACACCTCAACATATTTCACCTTACCTCAACCATAACACAAAATGACACGTCCTAATAAAGAAGCCGCTATACAGCTTGCTCTTCAGGCTATTAGAAAAGACCCTAAACTCAGTGTGTGAGCTGCAGGAAAGATCTACTCAGTTAATTATCGAACACTAAGTCGCTAATTAAAGGGAAAACCATCATGATGCGACGTAATGCCTAACTCGTGGAAATTGACTATGCTTGAAGAAGAGAAGCTAGTTGAGTATATTCTGGATCTGGATTCCCGATTGTTTCCTCCCCGGATCAGTGGTGTGGAAGATATGGCTAATCGACTGCTTGCCGACCGTGACGCGCCACTGGTTGGGAAGCGCTGGGCTTCAAACTTCGTTAAGCGACAACCACAGCTCCAGACGCGCCTTTTTCGCAAATACGACTATAAGAGGACCCAATGCGAAGATCTACACGCAATAAATACGTGGTTTCGTCTTGTAGCGAACATAATTGCGAAATATAGCATTATAGACTCTGATATCTATAACTTTGATGAGACTGGGTTTATAATAGGCCAGATTACGTCTGGAATAGTTGTAATGAGTGCTGAAAGGCGTTCAAACATGAAGATGATGCAGCCTGGCAATCGTGAATGGGTTATAGTTATTCAGGCTATCAGTTCGTTAGGCTACAGCGTTCCGCTGTATATCATCGTTGCAGGGTAATATCACCTCTCCACCTGGTATACAGAAACAGGTCTCCCGCGCAACTAGGTTATTACAACGTCTGAAAACGGATGGACAACAAACGAAAGAGGCCTGAATTGGCTCCAACACTTTGATCGGCATACAAAACCGCATGCAAGTGGCAGTTATCGCCTCCTCATCGTCGATAGGCATGAAAGTCACCACGCCGCCAACTTCGAGATATATTGCAAGGGAAATAACATCATTACCCTCTATATGCCAGCCCATTCCTCTCATTTACTTCAGCCCTTTGACGTTAGGTGTTTTAGACCCTTAAAGAAGGCGTACGGTCGACAAATTGAGGATAAGATGCGCTGGGGTAATACCTATATCACGAAGGAAGACTTCTTCCCTGCATTTCGCAACGCCTTCACGTAAGCCCTCACGGTTAAAAATATCTATAGAGGTTTCAGAGGGGCTAGGCTTGTCCCTCTAAGTGCGGAAAGTGTACTTTTGAAGCTTGATGTGAAGCTACACACACTTACACCTCTAGGATCCCTCCCAACAACACCCCCTGCTTAGACTTCTCAGACGCCAAACAACCTAATAGAGGCAACTTCTCAATACTTCTCAATCAACACTTATTAAGGATTAGATCTCACGTCATCAGAATAGCTCACTAACACCTATTTATAACGCTGTTAACCAATTTGAGAAAGCAACAGTAGGGGTTATGCATCAGATTACGTTATTACGATCAGAGAACAGAATGCTTTGGGAGGAAAACAACCTACTTAGCTGACGGCAGAGAGCTAAGAAAACTCGTCTCAGACAAGGAGGGAGTCTCACTATAGCTGAGGCAGAGGATATCTAATCACAGAGGGAGGCAACAACTCAGATCGAGGAGGAAACGCGTCGGAATAGTAGACGTCAGCCAAGGACTGAGACGGGCTAACAGCGATGTGGCGTCTGTAGGAACACTGGTCATAATGCGCGAACATGTCAATTTGTTGAAGAAACGTCTAATGAAGAGCTTTCTGAGTAGTTTTAATTATTTGAATTGTGTTGATGCTGTGGTTTTCTTACTGTTATGTTGTATATGCGGTTTCGTGAGACACTCGCTTATCAACTACGTTA